>JALJCO010013587.1:0-87845 GCA_023101725.1 Atherinomorus stipes | reverse complement strand
GGATCTGTTACTTTGGCAACAACAGGCAGTTAGCTCGCCCGCTATCTGTGTTCTAATGTAGAGACAGGCGCTGAGTCAACAAAGCCGGTGTTTGGAGTCAACCTTTAAAAGTCACGACCTTAGCAAAGGTGCACGCAGCTGATGTGTTTCCTATACTGCACACGCACCGAAAGTTCACGCTCTGCATTAGCTGCTGCTGATCAGCTTCCCTGACAAAAGCACAATTATGATAAAGTAGCACCTCGCAATAAAGATTTTTCAGACTTTGTTTGCTTCAGCGCCATAAACTTTGCTTTATGGTGCTGATCCTGCATCTGGTGACCAGCGGCTGACTCACTCTGCAGTCCTGCTGCTGCTCACCTTCCTATAAACAAGGCAGAGTCTGCAGCACCTGAAACACCAAGTCTTCCTCCTCAGGTTCAACATTAACAGAAACGTTGAGCAACTTCATCCCACAACTGATCCATGACCCAAATCTGGAAACAAGCCGCAGATCGGAGATCAGAGGAGGAAGATAAGCCAGCTGTAGTCACATTGTTCACGGCTGTGTGAGGACAAGGACCCCCCGGCAGAATCAGGGTCCCAGGTTCAGACGGGACCAGAGGTAACCGGCCTCAGACTGACATTTAAAGCTTTTCATTCCTGCTTCATGTCCGACCGATCGATGCAGACGGGACGGAGAAAACGGGCCGTGTGTTGGCTTCACGGTCTGGGATCAGATCTGGTTCAGATCTGGTTCAGGATCAGTGCTCCCGAACCCGACTCGCTTCCATGAAAGGGTCAAAAAGTGGACCGTCTCAGAATCGGCGTGATTTAGCCTCAGTTTGACCCCCTCCTCATCCCACACCGCAGGACCGGTTCTGCCACAACACCATACGACCGGTTCTGCCACAACACCGTACGACCGGTTCAGCTAAAAAAACACCGGTTCAGCTACAACACTGGTTCAGCTACAGCACTATAGGACCGGTTCAGCTACAACACCGGTTCAGCTACAGCACTATAGGACCGGTTCAGCTACAACACCATACGACCGGTTCTGCCACAACACCGTACGACCGGTTCAGATACAACATCATAGGACCGGTTCAACTAAAAAAACACCGGTTCAGCTACAACACCGGTTCAGCTACAGCACTATAGGACCGGTTCAGCTACAGCACTATAGAACCGGTTCAGCTACAACACCGGTTCAGCTACAGCACTATAGGACCGGTTCAGCTACAACACCGGTTCAGCTACAGCACTATAGGACCGGTTCAGCTACAACACCAGTTCAGCTACAACACCAGTTCAGCTACAGCACTATAGGACCGGTTCAGCTACAACACCAGTTCAGCTACAGCACTATAGGACCGGTTCAGCTACAACACCAGTTCAGCTACAGCACTATAGGACCGGTTCAGCTACAACACCGGTTCAGCTACAAACACTATAGGACCGGTTCAGCTACAACACCGGTTCAGCTACAGCACTATAGGACCGGTTCAGCTACAACACCGGTTCAGCTACAGCACTATAGGACCGGTTCAGCTACAACACCGGTTCAGCTACAGCACTATAGGACCGGTTCAGCTACAACACCGGTTCAGCTACAGCACTATAGGACCGGTTCAGCTACAACACCAGTTCAGCTACAACACCAGTTCAGCTACAGCACTATAGGACCGGTTCAGCTACAACACCAGTTCAGCTACAACCCTGGAGGACCGTTTCAGCCACTACACCAGAGGAGCGTTTCAGCCACAACTCCGTAGGACCAGTTCAGCCATAACACCATAGGACTGGTTCTGCCATGACACTGGTTCAGCCACAACCCTGGAGGACCGTTTCAGCCACTACACCAGAGGACAGACTCAGCCACACATCTTGGGCTGATGGGAATCAAACCTTGTTCCCAAACCAGGATTTCTCAAGACTTTTAGCATGTTGTTATGGACACCTCATAGAAATCAGAAGATAATAATAGAAGATAATAATAAGACATAAACTACGGTGGGAAAATGTTGTATTACAATTTGTTTAGTTTTTCGGTGGTGCAACCCGCTCACCAGATCGTTTGCTCAGACTACTACCCCCAAAGAAAACATCCACTGGATGACATTTCAGAAATATACGCAGCTTTAATGATGGTGTTTCACCTCCGGTTGGTTTACCTGCATTACTGTCCTAACTAGGGCTGCACAATATATCATTAGAGCATCGTCATCGCGATGTGCATGTGCACAATATTCACACTGCAGGTCTCGCCATGTAGGAGGCAAATTAACTTCATGTTCTCATGTAGTTTACAGGGTACCTGACACAGACTGCACACAGCCATCCACCAATCACCATCGTTCTCCATCAGTTTGTGATAGAACTGATGTGGTAGAATGCAATTCATCTTTGTGCATAATAAAACATATACTCAGGTCTTCGCACAATAAAAGCAAGCATAACAAGACAAACTCAAATAAAGACATACTGAAAACTCCTGTATTTCAGCAGTATTTATGGAAGGGTTAGAAAAGATCCCAGCGAGTTCAGCCCTCGTCTGAAGCGATCCTGGCAGGAATTCCTACTCTAGAAGCTGCTTCTGCTTAAACTTGTCAGTTTAATCAGATTTTTCTGTGAAGTTGAGACAGAGTTGGACACATGATGAGCGAGACAACAATCACGTCCCTGCGACTCGGCGGCAAGCAGATTACAGCGAAACTATGAGTCAGTGTGACTTTTATTCATGCACGAGGAATTCATCTGTGATAAGTGATACTGCAACACAGTCTGAGAATACCACATTCAGCTGGGTGTTCACGGTCACAGTAACCTGATCCTCACCCCCCCCCCCCCCCCCCCCCCTCCGTCCAAATCTACAATGAATACATCTCAGTTTCCTCATCAGGGGCCGGTTCGGCCTTGATAGATGCCGCCCCCCGAAAACAGCCACACGGTTCCCACAGAGGTTGGCAGAAAATAATAAAATGCTTAACATTCCTCTGCCCTCTATAATGGTTGCAGCCTTTAGTGCGGAGCTGGCAAGACCGGAGGGAAAAACAATTTGTGGCCCCTGAATGCACCACCTCGTGTGAAACAATGACCATTGAACTGTCCTGCAGATTTTCCAGCACTTTTAAGAGCTGCTTGTGAAATCTCTCCCTGCGTGACTGCAATGTTCAAACTCAGAGTCTTTGGTGTGTTCGTTTCATAGAAGTGAATGGATGGAGCTCAAACGGGGGGGGGGGGGGGGGGTTGTCCTGAGACTGCCTCTGGTGATCACAGAAACCAGAGCTATTCAGCTCTGGTGATAACCTCAAGGCTACATGACGCAGCCGCTTGGTCACTGATAACTGTCTGTTGTCAAAACACCACCGACACACACACATTCTTCTACTTCTATCTTAGTGAGGACATTCATTGCATTCCTTAGCCGCTTAACCTAACCCTAACCACCACAACTTATTGCCTAAACCTAACCCGAACCAAAGCCTAGCAGTAACCTAACCTCTAAAACCAAATCTTCACCCTCACAAATGGCTTTTTCTGAGGCTTTTATAGTGAGGACCGGCCAAAATGTCCTCACTTTGATGGTTAAACACACAAAACAGTCCTCATGTTGATGGCTCAACACACACACACACACACACGGTGCATCAGCCTGTAGCACAGATGAATGATTTTCTAAACTCTGATTGGCCGGCCTGCTGATGACTGAGACATAAAAACAGTGGAAGAAGACGAGTCACGCTTCTGTCTGTGCAGGAAATACCTGCAGGTATTTCTGACGGAGCCGAGAACACGGGACAGGTGATGACATCATCACCGTCCCAGCTGCAGGTTTTAATGTTCATGAAACTGAACGAGGTTCCTTCAGAAGTCCAAGAAAAAGGAGACTGATGCAAAGATTAACTAACAAGTAGAAAAAAAGTGTCTCATGAGCCTTGTTTTTAGTTTATTTCTGTTAGTGGTGCGTTCAATTACCAGATGATTTTATAAATTATAGATTTATTAACTGTGTAGGAAGCGCTGTCGCATTAGTCCACCATATCGACTGGTAGTTAAAATGATCATCTTTGTGTTATCATGCTTGGCTAGCTGGGCCATAGATATTATATAATAAAGGCTAGATGACTTATGTGGGCCGATAACCAATGGAGAGCGACGTAGCTACACGGCGGCCATCTTACTTCAGACGGCTCGCCCTTTGAACAACATTAATGTCAATGTGCATGTACTATTTAAATAACCATATCTGGTTCAAATTTCAACCGATTTCAAACGGTTTGATTACTTATAAACGGCAGAGATGTAGCGATGTTCCTGTATACTTAGACGTGGCATATATGCCACATATTTATGCCGCTGAAGACCCCCGCTTGCACAATCTAGCCTTTATTATACGATATCTATGAGCTGAGTTAGCATCGGCTAGCTCATAGATGTTCCATATATGAGAAGTGAGAACTTTCTTCTTCTCCAGGTTGTGAAGGCACCCACCATCCTCCTGCTACCCCCAAACCAGGTAAGGGTGTGGTTGCCATGGAAATGTAGCAGAGATCAGGGATTAATAGAAAACCACCTGAAAAGTTGACTCTGGTGGACGGATCTGGGGACTCCTTCTTTCTCCTGGTCTGTGAAAATCCGAAGAATTTAGGTTCTGATGTTTTGGGTACCGGGTTACCCGAGTACCTGGCAACCAGGGTACATGGGTACCTGGCTATCGGGTTACAAGGGTACCTGACTATCAGGGTACCTGGAAGAAGTCAGAGAGAAATAAGTCCAACTCTCTGTCAGTGTCTCCCCGGATATCTGACGGAGTTTCACTGAAACAAACCGGACGTGAGTGAAGGAAAACCAGCGCTTCCTCTGTTGTTTGTAACTGTGAGAAATTATGATTTTAATTATCTTTGAACTATTGATGCAAACGAGCCGGCGAGCCAACGTTGGCACATTTGAAAGGTCAGCTGTGACAGATAGGAAACTAGAATGAATCCTTCTCCGGACGACCCACCGCGCTCGCCCACATAAAACACAGAGGGTCCGTTTCTCTGTGTTTGAGTGCAGTTGTGATTACGGAAGATTCTCCATCATACCGGAGGTGGACACTATTGATTTTCTCCTCCAGCATATCAGCAAACTGATATATCGGCGTGTTCTGAATGCGAGTGCACAAACCAATCCCCAGCCCTCCATCACCAAACATCACAGGAGCATCCTGACTGATTGCCGTGTCCCATGCATGTCCGCTCAGCTGAAGCACACACACACGTGCACGCTCCGGACCCCACGCTTCATCCTCAAGGTCGAGAGGGGGGGCTCATCCATGATGGCATGATGGCTGACACGGCGCGACCCATTGTGCACACATGTTGATCTGTCCCCAGACGTGGCCTGACAGGGCCGACGTCGCGCTCAACCGCCGGTGCATTTCAATGAGAGGATCTTTCTGGGGGTGGGGGGTGGTGGTGGTGGGGGGCAGCTAAACCCTTCTGCAGGCTGCGTGTACTATATAATCCAAAACCAGTCCAATGATTATCAACCCTCCCCACAAGCGCTGACTCAATTCTGATTTATGACTCGAATGAACATTGATTTTTCAGGAGAACCCCCCCCCCCCCCCCCTCACCACCCCCAACCCCCTTCCTTCCTTCAATTTCTCCTTTTAACAAAAGAGTGAATGATGTATGTGTATTGATTTCCAATCAATTATTTTTATTCTCATTTTATTTAAGCTTGGACAAATTTTCAGCGGCCCCAGCGGAGAGCAGCGCATCTCTATCAATAACCCCGTGTCTCATTACTAACCGGCCCTCTGATATCAGCGGGCAAATAATGAGTTCATTTCACAATCAGCCATGTCGGGAAGCACCGCTGGACCGCCACATTTCAGCCTGAGTCTCCACATCAGCGAGGAAAATAAGCCTTTTAGTGAAATAGCTGAAATAACGACATGGTGGTAAAATAATAGGGATCTGTGGTGGTGGAGGACGTCTTTCTCTGGGGGACCTGGGAGGGAATCACCAGCTACCTACGATACAATACTGTCACACTGCCAAAACTCAAATATTACCAAGTAGATTTCTCTTATTTCTAGTCAAAATATCTCATCACACTCAAAACAAGACAAGACAAAGATTTACTTACCAAGATTTATTTTTGCGTTTAATAAGAAAAAAAATTCTGCCAATGGAACAAGCAAAATTTTCTTGATAAGATTTCTTGAGATAAGATGCATTGTCTTAAAACAAGATCTTATAAATCACTGAAATCTGAGATATAAGATCTTGCCATGGGTGAATTCAAGTCAGATTCAAGTCAGAACAAACGAAATAAAAAGAAAACTTCTGCAGCAACACTGAAGGAGGCAACCACAACGTTGTCATTACCTGCACGTTTATTTATTTTCTATTGCTGTCTTGTCTGATAAACGTAATTCACTGTTTGAAGAACCCACGATGCTAACAGGAACTCTAGCTATCGGCATGTTGACCTAGTTTCTCTAAATAAGGTTGTAGCCAATCAAAAATTAAGTCAACTTGGTCCCCGGGCAGATTATATGATATTAATCTACCTTCCAGTAAAACTCGACAGGATCCATTTTTCCATCTGAAGAATGTGTATCCCTTTAAAGCCCAAAGCAAGAAAAAATGGGAACAAAATTCAAATTTTTAAAATCTGAAGTCTTTTTTAGGCACTTTAACAAAATATGAAAAAAATTACAAAAATTGTTTTTGTATATACACCATTTATTACTGTGCAACATGTCAAAATTACTGTAAAATGCTGCAAAAACTCAAATCTTAGCAAGTATATTTTTCTAATTTCTGGTCCAAATTTCTAATCACACTCAAAATAAGACAAAATTACCTTAAGAGAAACTTCTTTCTTTTCTTTTTTTTCGCTTATTACAAGCAAAAATAAAATCTTGTTTTAGTTCATTTAAGAGTGGGCAAGATATTTTTTTTATTCTGCCAATAAAAATATTCTTGATAAAAATTCTTGAAAAAAGATGCACTTAAAACAGCATCTTATATCTCACTGAAATGTTTCTCTTTACGTAATTTTTTCTTATTCTGAGTGTGATGAGATATTTTGACTATAAATGAGAAAAATTTACTTGGTAAGATTTGAGTTTTTGTAGTGCAGTCTTCTGCCTCCTGCTATCAGATGTATCAGATTCTGTAGTTTTGAGCAAAGTTTTTACCATAAAATGATGCAAAAGGTCCCAGATGCAAAGTTTTTTGACAACTGTATGTATCAAATGTGAAACGTACGGCTTTATAGGGTAAAGATCCAAGAGATAGTAAGCATCAAACTTCTGAATGGGAACTTTGGGAGAAATAATTCAGAGTTAATCCCAGATCATTTCATTGTTACTTCCTGAGAGGATGGTGGTGAACACGGAGGAGGAGCCACTGTCCATCCTCCGAAGCGTATTCTAAAAACACAGACTCATGTCTCCGGGTTTCCCAGAAAAACCTTCAACCAGGAGCTGATTGGCTTGACAGTGATGTATTAAAATGGGTCATCCTGTAATTGCTCTTTCCTGTGGCTACCGGCCGGGCCGGGATTACATAACGATGATAAAGCTGCAGACCTGGCCTCCTCAGATAAACGCCGCCATGCAGGACGGCGGGCATTCTCTAAACGCTCGGTCTGAGAGGTGATTACTGCAGAGCTCCACCCCGACCCTCCGGCGGGACCCGACTCTTCGCTGCCTTATTCATCAAACGCGTACAGTGGAAATGCATGAGCAATGAGCGGGCCGCCGTCGTGAGACAGCATCTCACATGGAGACCAAAGCAGGTTTTCACCACTCCTCTAATCCTGGATGGACATAATGGATTAGTACACTGCAAAAACTCAAATCTTAGCAAATATGTGTTTCTCATTTCTAGTCAAAATGTCTCATCACACTCAAAATAAGACAAAATCACCTAAAGAGAAACATTTCAGTGAGATATAGGAAATTGTTTTAAGACAAATGCATCTTATTTCAAGAAATCTTATCAAGATAACTTTACTTGTTCCATCAGCAGAACTTATTACAAGCAATTTTTCACTTATTTTTAGAGTGGCCAAGATTTTTTTTACTTGTAATAAGCAAAAAATTTCTGCCAATTACATAAGCAAAATTTTCTTGATAAGATTTCTTAAAATAAGTTGCATTGTCTTAACCTCTTTAGCCCTAGCTATATTTTCAGAAAAAAATGCCTAACAAGATATACCCAAAGTAAATGAAGAATTGCTCCACAATAATAAGGTTAATGTTCATGTTTTTGGTATCTAGGGACATCTAAGACTTCAGAAAATGTGTTTCCAGTGGTAAAAATTTTGTATTTGTTACCATTCCTGAGTAAATTACAATAATATGGAGGAGAATTGTGAATTTTCTATGCCTGCCTGTTGTTTTTATCATTATTATTATTATTATTTGACAGATGATAACATGCTTTTAAAGATTTCACGAAGACAGATGATATTTATTACCTCCAGTTACTCCTTGACAGCAAATATAGTGAATTTGAAAGAGTTTGAGTAAAAGAAAAAGATTTTACTCAGGTTTTAGTAAAGCCTTCACCAGGTGAAATTCACCAGGCATCAGTTATGGCTCAGTTTTACACCGTAACACAGTAACTATGATATAGGAGTGAATACATTATTAGGCTATAGGGGATTATCACGCTTACCGGAAGTTCCCGGATTTTGGACACTTCCTGTTTCCTGTTCATGTTAACATGTCCACTTCCGGGCCATGTTAACATCAGCCGTTCCTGCTCTGTTATACTGTTTAAATCGGATAAACTCCAAACATACTCAAGTTTTCATTCCAGACCGAAGTGATACTGGATCAAAAGCTGGATCAAAAGCTGGATCAAAGCGATCGATTCGCCGCGGTGAAGGGCCGAACTTTATAATAAAACACACGTTTGTTTGTCGCCGGTGGGGCACAACACCGGCACGTCACAGCATGCTAGCATTAGCCAGCTAGTGTTTACTGACGTGCTTAACATTGTGCGTCTTAAAACACACAAACATCTGAAAATCGGGTCTGTACCCCCCCCGTTTCCAGTGGAACAACTGGGGACTGCCAAGAAAGGAGACGCTTTCAGATGCTTGTGTGTTTTCAGCCGCACAAAGTTAGGCACGTCATCGAGCTGGCTAATGCTTACAGGCTAACACGACTGCGCAGTCTGCCGGCCACAAACAAACGTGTGTCGTTTTATTATAAAGTTCGGTCCTTCACCGCGGCGAATCGGTCGTTTTGATCCACTTCTTCCTTAGCATCACTCAGTCTGGAATGAAAACAGACCCGATTTTCAGATGTATGTGTGTTTTAAGACGCACAAAGTTAAGCACGTTGGTAAACGCTAGCTGGCTAATGCTAGCATGCCAGTGTTGTGCCCCACCGGCTGCAAACAAACATGCTACGTTGTTTTATCATAAAGTTCGGCCCTTCACTCTGGAGAATCGCTTTGATCCACTTCTTCCTTAGTATCACTTCAGTCTGGAATCCGTAAAATTTTCAGTAGGGTTGGCGTTTATTCACGCTATCTACAAAGTAAAGCAGGGACATTGAACTGGACCGGAAGTGGGCCGTCTAACTGTTTAAAACCGGAAGTTCGGAACACGGAAGCGTGATAATCCCCTATTAGGCTATATTGCGATCTGTTCACATAAAAAGGTAAATAACTGGCATGTCAACACAAATTAGCATGTCAGCTAGCATGTAATCATCAACAACAATGATCACAATTTGAAGAGTACGAGAACTCCCTCATAAACCGTCCAAATTTCACGTGGGAAAAATATCTCCATCCGAACCGGCAAGTTGCAGCTGAGTCAGGAGAATCTGTAACTCCACGTCTGCTGCTGTATCTCCGCTAATATCTCCGCTGTCTTAATGACGTACATCTTTTTTCACAACCAAATGTCGTTTTCCAAATAAAACATCCGGCACACACACCAAAACACCGGCCCGTCCCACTTCTCCTTCCGCTCTGCGTCAAAGCTCCAGTGCGCAACATCTCCAGTTTTCTCCCACAGAGAAAGGTTACCTGGGTAATGTAGTTCACAAAAGCCTTATGTCATTTGATTCAGTAGCTTCTCCGCTTCCTTAGGACTACAAAATCCGCCATGCTGCGGCAAAGTTTTATAGTAGGGATACACGATATTGGAATTTTGGCTGATATCCGATATGCCGATATTTTAAACATCTGTCAAACTTAATGACAGATGTTCAAACAAAACTAACAGGATATGTGCGTTATTTCCTAGAACCACGTGGATTTTCTTCTTCCTGAGAAATAAAATACGACAAAACAGGGATATTTGGTAGGGGTAGAAAAAGATATTGATACACTAAAATATCGTGATTTTTCATATGCTGATATCATATTGATATTTAAAAATGCGGTATTGATCTATTTTAAAAACAAAATCTTGCAAGATTTTGTCGTTCTGTTACGAAATCTCACGGGTTTTTGTGAAATCTCGCGAGATCTCATAAGAGAACGACGAAATCTAATGAGATGTCGTAGGTAAAATAGATAGTTTTCAAACATCAATATGAAATCTGCATATGAAAATATTGCGATATTTCATTGAATCGATATTTTTTCCCAGCCTTAATATTTGGTTATTTACACAAATGAGCGCGTGTAAACTGTCTTTAGAAGATTTAAAGTCTGTGAAAAAGAAGTTTTTGAAGAAGAAATTTTTGTTTTTTTACACTTTAGAAACAGCTGCCTGATCGGTTAAATATTGGTTAAATATCGGTGGGATGGCCGATGTCTAGGGATGCACGATTATATTGTGCATCCCTAGACATAATGGATTCCTCCGAGGCCACTTCCCAGTGCCATGTGGCCAGATCAGATGCTGGGTGACCAGCATGACCCAACAACCGCAGCACAAAGACGGCTCAGTAGTCTGCCGGGCCGGCAGCAGAAAACGCTGCCACTTCCAGCACAACGCCGCTTCTGTGCGGAGACGTTGTTCATCTCATGAGGCGGTGGCGTGCCAGGTTGTGAAGTGACTTCATGCTTATGAAATAGCTGCAGGAAGGGATGCCGCTGTGGCACGCGAGTCCTTCTCCACGGAGGAAACGATAAGAAGCAGCCGGGTGACGTAGCTGGAATGCTGCTGCTGCTGGGTGAGGAATGCAGGAATTCTGGGCGTAGCGAGCCAGCTATGACCTGAATGTTCCTGCTCGGCTCCGATAAGGATCAAAGTGTGACAGGGAGGGTTTACGCTCGGGTTCATTTCTGAAAGGAGGAGAGAAAAAAGCCGGGACGCCGTTTAAATGTAAAGAAAGAAGCAAATGCAGTGATTTCATGATCTCATCAACATGATCCCAGCAGAACAAAAACAACATCAGATGATTAAACCGAAACATTTTACCAGTTCATGGAAAATATTCCAATGGCTACGACGGAGTACTCGGGCCACATTCAGAACAGTTTCTCTTTAAAGATTTTAAGAATGAAGATTTAATAAAGTCATAAACTTACAGGAATACTTGGTCAATATTTACAAGAATAATTTTTGAGAATAAAGTCAGAATTTATTAAAGTAAAATCAGAATTTACGAGAATAAAGTAAATTTCAGGAATAAAGTCGGAAATTTATGAGAATAAAGTTATAAACTTACAAGAATAAAGTGATTTTATCAAAATAGTCATAGATTTATGAGAATAAAGTCATAATTTTACAAGAATAAGGTCTTAAATTTATGAGAATACAGTAATTTTACAAGAATAAAGTTGTAAATTTAAAAAAATAAAGTAATTTTATAAGAATAAAGTCATAATATCACAAGAATAAAGTCTTGAATTTACAAGAATTAAGTAATTTTACAAGAATGAAGCTGTTAATTTATGAAAAGTAATTTTACAAGAATGAAGTTATAAAATTACAAGAATAACTTCATGATTTTACGAGAATAAAGTAATTTTACATGAATAAAGTTGTTAATTTACAAAAATATAGTAATTTTACAAGAATAAGGTTATCAAATTACAAGAATTACGTTATAAATTTACGAAAATAAAGTAATTTTATACGAATAAAGTCATAGTATTACAAGAATAAAGTCTTAAATCTACAAGAATAAAGTCTTAAATCTACAAGAATAAAGTAATTTTACAAGAATAAAGTTGTTAATTTACGAAAATAAAGTAATTTTACAAGATTAAAGTTGTAAAATTAAAATAATTAAGTCATAATTTTACGAGAATAAAGTCATAAATTTACAACAATAAAGTCATTTAATGAGAATAAAGTTGTAATGGGCTCTATGCACGACTCCACTACTTCCTGAACTTAAGGTAGCTCCTTTGTTTCCCGTCTTTCCTTACTGGACAAACTGATTAATCCAGGTGTGTCTGATCTTAGTAACTGCCCAGACACACCTGGATTAATCAGTTCATCCAGTAATGAAAGACAGGAAACAAAGGAGCTACCTTAAGTTCAGAAAGTAGTGGAGGTGAGCATAGAGCCCATTGTACCACTGTAGTAAGTGGACGATGGAAACACGTGAGTGAAGCACAGGTAAGTTAATGTCCTGCATGTTTAAACTTCTGGAGTCATTAAACAGTTTTAGGTCTGCGTTAGAGAAGGAGCAGAAAAGCCCTCCGAACTGCCGCTGATGCATCCATGGATAATCCTGCAGTCGACCGGTTCCAGCCAGTTCCCCCTCTACAAAAGCAGCCATTTCCTCCAAGTCCGTCTGCTTCTTTCTTCGGGAATAGATTAATTTTCTTGCAGATTGATTTCAAAGTCCTGATACTGATGACAGTTTGGTGCTGATGTACCAAGAGATTGAGAATCTCCTGATTTGTAAAACTGATGCTGTAGTACATCTTCACCAAATGCTCCACCGTCCTCATTTTTATCAACTTTCATCTTCTACATTTAAAATATCAAGACTTTATTCTCCTAAATTTACAATTTTATTCTCAAAGTCTATAAAAAATGTGGCCCTGAGACTCTGTTGTAGATGGCAGCAACACGTCCGCATAAAGTTAGAACAGGAGCAAGAAAAGGCTGGAAAATAATAATAGGAGGAGACTTTAATATGTAATCAGGTAAACTGGCAACAGGTCAGTAAGATGACTGGGTATAAAATCTTAACCAAATGCTCCACCACCCTCATTTTTACCAAATGTCCTCTTCTACATTTAAAATACCAAGATTTTATTCTCCTAAATTTACAATTTTATTCTCAAAGTCTATAAAACATGTGGCCCTGATACTCCGTTGTAGATGACAGCTACATGTCTGTAAAAAGTTGCAAAAAAAGTGATAATAGGAGGAGACTTTAATATGTAATCAGGTTAACTGGGAACAGGTCAGTAACATGACTGGTTTAACTGGGAACATGTCAGTAACATGACTGGTTTAACTGGGAACAGGTCAGTAAAATGACTGGGTTTAAAATCTTCACCAAATGCTCCACCTTCGTTTTTATCAACTTTCCTCTTCTACATTTAAAATGTCAAGACTTAATTCTCCTAAATTTCAAATTTTATTCTCAAAGTCTATAAAAAATCTGGCCCTGTTTTAGATGGCAGCAACACGTCTGTAAAAAGTTGGAACAGGAGCAACAAAAGGCTGGAAAATAATAGGAGGAGACTTTAATATGTAATCAGGTTAACTGGCAACAGGTCAGTAACATGACTGGGTATAAAATCTTAACCAAATGCGCCTCCACCCTCATTTTTACCAACTTTCCTCTTCTACATTTAAAATACCAAGATTTTATTCTCCTAATTTTACTATTTTATTCTCAAAGTCTATAAAACATGTGGCCCTGATACTCCATTGTAGATGACAGCTACATGTCTGTAAAAAGTTGCAAAAAAAAGTAATAATAGGAGGAGACTTTAATATGCAATCAGGTTAACTGGGAACAGGTCAGTAAAATGACTGGGTTTAAAATCTTCATCAAATGCTCCACCTTCGTTTTTATCAACTTTCCTCTTCTACATTTAAAATGTCAAGACTTAATTCTCCTAAATTTCAAATTTTATTCTCAAAGTCTATAAAAAATTTGGCCCTGTTGTAGATGGCAGCAACACGTCTGTAAAAAGTTGGAACAGGAGCAACAAAAGGCTGGAAAATAATAATAGGAGGAGACTTTAATATCTAATCAGGTAAACTGGCAACAGGTCAGTGACATGATGGGGTATAAAGGAGCATTTCTGAGTCTCTCAGATGGAAAGATGGACGGAGGTTCACCAATCTGAGACAAACTGGGTCTAAAATTTGTGAAACACGTTCAGAAAAATGTTCCACAATAACCAGAAATGAAAGTGAATAATGAAAATCCTTCCCACTGAATGAGGAACAGCCTGATCTGCTGCAAATTTAAAAAGGGCCCAACATCTGTGACAAAGCTAAAGGAAGTATCGATATACAGGATATATGATTATATCACAACCAACAACCCACGTATCCTTCCTCGACTTACAGTCCACACTAAATTCCTTCAGCTAAACCGGGTGAAAGTACTTCCACGGTGCATTCAGTGAAAATCCGCCACAGCAGCTTATTTGGATCAGATATTCTCATCCATAAATGATCTTGGGAATAATTCGGTGCTAATTTATACAGGATTTTTCCTTGTATCATAATATCTAAACTGGGGTAAAATAAACTCTTTAACTTTTGAGGAACCACTCTTGAATATTAATGCTGCTTTTTGCTCTTTTAAGTGCAAATGAGGTTAGAAAAATAGTTTTTAACTCGTAAAAGGCTGCAGTTGAGGAACCTCTGCTACGGGGCAAAGAGCAGCTTTGATCTCTGCAGCCTCTCGGTGATAAAGCAGAAGTTGAGCCGGTTGCTTATGAGTTAAGTCACAGATGAGAAGTGAGGACAAACGTTTCCTCGAACTTCGTGTTGATGACATAACATCCTGCCAGCTATTAGTCACCACATCCGGAGACACACTGAGATGCAGACGATGCAGAAACCCCGGCCAGTATTTAGAAAGTTACTAAAAACAGACGTTTAAGTTAAGCAACTTAAATATCTACTTTTGAAAAACTGATCTTTGATCGTGCAGTTCTGAGTGGATATTTATATCTGAATGGAAGTATCGATACTCTGAATCTGGAGTCGAAACTTTGATAAGATATGATAAGTCTTTAAGATATCACATTAGTTCCTGTTCTGAGACAAAACATGCCATTTGTTTTCACTTTTAAGTGTTTTAGGGCAATAAATGTACGCCATGTCACATGATTATGGTAGCCATCAATACCAATGTTGCTATCAATATCAATCAATCCCAGTGTGACTATGTTAATTCAGTGTAAGTCTTGAAAACAATCAGAATCTTCATAAATCAGGAGATGTGGTTTTTGGTGGATCCGGTTTACCTTGGCAATGAGGTATCTGCCAAATATCAGCTTCTGTCATCCAGATAATGACAAATTCAGATTTTATCAAATGAATAATTTGTTGTTTATGCAGTAAGTTAATAAAAATAGTTAAATAAATTTAACATAATTTGACAGCCCTATAAAAGTATCATTATTGGCAATACTATCCCTTTACTTGGTACTGGTTTAAAGCTGAAAAAAGTACATTGTGTAAGAATTACTGATATCTCAAGATGGGTATGACTTGATATCTGAAGCAGTGTGAGTGGATCAGTGGTCTAAGGTGCAGCTATGACTGGACTATGAGTAACTACTTTTAATGCCTATTAAGGCGTTACTGATCCCAGTCTCTAATTCCCATCAAACAAAGCTGGTACAGCAGTTTTAAAGTTCAGTTTTTGTCACGTCTCATACATTTTGTCCATTCAGGGACACTGTAGTAAAAATGGTGGCACAAATATGGCGCCAATGACTCATTCTTAGAAAAAAACATTTGACAGCTATTTTGGTGAAGGGATTACACATCAACAGAAACAAAGTTTTGAATTATAGACAACATTTTTCTGACGATTTTCAGATAATGGAGGTGACTGGCGCTCGAAACAAAAAGGTCCATAAAAGTCCACAAAAACTTGTCAATATTCCTCCATACTGCTCGTCCAATGTAATACAAGTGTCCTGAGTGGGTAGCGTCCAGAATTTACTGGAAACCACATCATTAAATAGATTTTATACTATTTATACTATTTTATACTAATCCTTTAATATTCTATATCTAACAACGGTTTAAATTTCATATATTACTTTTCTGAGCACTGTTTCAATACAAGGTTAAATTTATATTAATTTTATTGCTTTAAAGATTTATTTTAATCTTAGTTTAATTTAATTTATTTTCTTAGAGTTTAATAAGGATTTTAAAATATATATTTAGGAGTTTTATTCATATTTCCCAAAGACATCAATGCTCGATCGTTTGATTTTCGTTTCAAGGACTGAAAGTATCGGTTTAACATCCACATCAGCTGCTGTTGTGGTACTGAGGGGGGTGGGGGGAGAGTTGGTATCCCTCCCTGCCACCAACACACACCTCCAGTTTCAGGTGAAGTCAGCCGCGGAGCTGGAAGTTTTCTTCTCAAAAAGCTCGGAGACGTTTCCCCCGTCAGAGCAGCTCACATACGCCCGCTGTGGCGAGCCGAGTGTCCGGCTGCCAAAGCTCCGGAGCAGCGAAGTCACAACCGGCTTATATACAAGCCTAAAAATAACCAGCCAATCAGCGGCGAGCGGCTGAGAGTCAAACGCGCCAATCAGCGCGGCGAACGAACCCAGTCGAGCCAGAGGACGATCGCGATTGGTTGTCTGTGATATCATTCGCCGTTCCTTACGCTGCTCGCTCGTGATTGGCCGAAAGGCCGTCCGCGTAATCCAGTATGGAGGAGGGGGGGCAGCGGGTGGCGAGGTTTGAATAGGGAAGTTTGCGGAGCGCAGTTGTTCCCCATCCAGTCCGGTGTTTGTTATCCTGAGCGCGAGGACAAGGAAGTGGAGGACCGACGGAAGGACTATCGCTTGCGACGGAACACATTTGTCGCTTCGCGTCGCGCGCAGGATCGTTGTGACTCCCGTCCGGCTGATTTCTCCCGCCTGACAGCTCCGTTTAGTCGCAGCGATTTAGTTTTTTTTCCCCCACATTTGACGGAGAAGTTGTGGGAAAATGGATGTTTTACCCATGTGCAGCATCTTTCAGGAACTTCAGATAGTCCACGACACGGGCTACTTCTCCGCGTTACCGTCCCTGGAGGAGTACTGGCAGCAGGTGAATATAACTTCCACCCTCCGACACCTCACCGCAGACGAGTTCAGATAAAAAACGGCTTTGAACGGAGCGTGATGCGTTCACTGGGCGCTCTGTTTGGTGGTGAAGTTTCTGGCAGCTGAAGTGGATCAGTGTGTCAGTTTGACAGCTGGAGCGGAGCCTGAACGCGGCGCGGCGTGATGGTGCGTTCACTGCGCGGCACTGACCGCCGCTTCTGCTTCTTTCTGCGGGTGGTGTGAGGGTTTAAAGCTGGCTTCACCCCTGAAAGAAGCCGAGATGACCGTGTGCGCGTGTGTGTGAAGGGGGTGTGTGTAGTAGTTTATAAATCATCGCGTTGATATGTATTTATTGGGAATAGGGTTTTTCTGCGTGGTGTAACTGGCTCTCTCCCCCCGCGGGTGTGAAGAGGCTCCGCTCCGTCACATGCCAGCCCAGCTGGGAGATGTGAAGTCCAGGATCTGCTCTTCCTCCACCAGCTTTAATGGTCCCCAGCTCCGTAACTGGTGTGTTTACTGGTGAGGAAGGATGTGACTGCATGAGGAAAGCAGCTGGACGGCTCTGGTGCTGCAGGGGGAACTGGACTGGCTTCCTTAAAAGGACTTTAAACTCGTCAGTGAGTCACGGTGGAGCTGAAGTGTTCCTGCTTGTCTGGTGTCCTGATGATGATGATGATGGTGATGATGGTGAACATGAAAGAAGCTGAGCTGGGTATCATGTGCTACAGCTTCTGTGATCATGCCATGTGCAGGAACAGCTGTGAATTTCTGCATCAGGTATTTTTGCTGAGTTTTCCTGCGTAAATGTTTGGAGCTGGAAGCCAGATGGAGGCGTTTAGCAGATATTTCAGCAGCGTGCAGGCATGGGGGAGCAGGATGATGCTGAAGACCCCCAAAGATGAATTGCAGCACCCTTTATACATATAAATGTATTAGGGTACAAAAAAAACCACGGTGCTGTATTTTAGTGTCACGGTTCCATACTTTTTCAATAACATTTTCATGCCTTTTTTGTTGGTTTTAACCCAATGTGCTTTTGTCAAAATCATATCGATACAGGGGATGGACGATTCGATATCTGCCGATATTTCAAATTCAGTCACAATAAGATTTCGATTCGATTTAGGATCCACCGATCGATATAAAACTATATAAAGCAATATTAGAAGTAATAAACAATGCTATTGTTGCTTAACATAACTGTAATCTTTGCAGTACAATCTCCCTGTGTGGATTTTATTGTGAAAGTAATGTGTCAGAGGACCTTCAAAATAAAGCCATTTTCAGAATAAATGTGGCTTTGGTCGATATAGGGTTTTTGGATCGATACATCGATCTGTTACACCCCAAGTGTGCACGTTTATATGTATGTATGTATGTATATATATATATATATGTGTGTGTATGTGTATATGTGTGTGTGTGTGTGTGTGTGTGTGTGTATGTATATATATATATATATATATATATATATATATATATATATATATATACACACACACACTAACAAAAAGTTAGGGATATTCAACTTTCGGTTATAATTTAAGGAAAATGTGAAATGTTCACACCTTATTGATAATATATCATGAATGTTGGGCATTTAATTGGAACTATAATGTGGTATTTCCTCCATCTTAAACAATTTGGGTTTTAAGTTCATTCTCACATCATACAGAAACCCAAATATCCCTAACTTTTTGTGAGTGTATATACACATATATATATGTGTGTGTGTGTCTTGGAAAAAATGAAGGGACCACCCTCGTTTTCTCATATTTCTTGGTCATTTTAATGCCTGGTACTACTAAAAAGTACATTTGTTTGGACAAATATAATGTTAACAACAAAAATAGCTTATATGAGTTTAATTGAAGAACTGATATCAGCCATTTTCCATGCTTTTCTTGATAAGTGACTGGTTATTGAGCTCTTACATCAATATTTATGGCATTTCACTGCCAAAAACAGCTTTTAGGCATTCTAGATTTTCTTTTCTGTGTCTTTTGGTTTCATCATTCACACCACAGTTGGTCCTCGATTGCATAACCATTATTTTTGATGACAAAGTTGGTCTCTTAACTTTATCCATGTCTGTATATGTATGTGTGTGTGTGTGTGTGTGTGTGTGTGTATGTGTATGTATGTATGTATGTATGTAAGTATGTGTGTGTATATGTATGTATATATATATATATTCACACACACATGCTTTTTGTTTTCCCCTTACAAACAGTAAGAGTGTACCAAACCATCCTGTATTTTGTTGAAGACAGTATATTCAAAACATTAAAGTGTCGCCCCCCCCCCCGAAAAAAAAATGGTTTGACCCCACCCAACTGGTATATTCCAGATAGCAGCATTAACAGCCAAACTTTCCTTTTATGATAAATATTAAGTTTGTAAAACTGTCAGAATCTCCATAAATCAGGAGGATAAATGGTGTTGTGATGGATCTGGTTCACCGCTCAGACACAACACCTGCAGTCCAAAACCAGCTTCTTTCATCCAGATAAAGCTGAATGTGGATGTTTAGATAGCAGCAGTGATGACTTTGTTTCTAGATGATAAAAACTTCAAAGCCTATCACAGCTTCTCTGGTCCTAGAACAGCCAGTAGAACTGCCTCTGATCCTAGAACCACCTGTAGAACAGCTTTTGGTCCCAGAACAGCCTCTAGAACCACTTCTGGTCTTGGAACCACCTCTAGAACAGCTTTTCTGGTCCTAGAACAGCCTCTGATCTTAGAACCGCCTCTAGACCAGCTTTTCTGGTCCTACAACCACCTCTAGAACAGATTTTCTGGTCCTAGAACAGTCTCTAGAACCTCCTCTGATCTTAGAACCATCTCTAGAAGAGCTTTTCTGGTCCTAGAACCGCCTCTAGAACAGATTTTCTGGTCCTAGAACAGTCTCCAGACCCGCCACTGATCCTAGAACCACCTCTAGAACTGCCTCCGATCTTAGAACTGCCTCTTGAACAGCTTTTCTAGTCCTACAACCACCTCTAGAACAGATTTTCTGGTCCTAGAACAGTCTCTAGAACCTCCTCTGATCTTAGAACCACCTCTAGAAGAGCTTTTCTGGTCCTAGAACCGCCTCTAGAACAGATTTTCTGGTCCTAGAACAGTCTCCAGACCCTCCACTGATCCTAGAACCACCTCTAGAACTGCCTCCGATCTTAGAACTGCCTCTTGAACAGCTTTTCTGGTCCTAGAACCGCCTCTAGAACAGATTTTCTGGTCCTAGAACAGTCTCCAGACCCGCCACTGATCCTAGAACCACCTTTAGAACTGCCTCCGATCTTAGAACTGCCTCTTGAACAGCTTTTCTGGTCCTAGAACAGTCTCTAGAACCACCTCTGATCTTAGAACCACCTGTAGACCAGCTTTTCTGGTCCTAGAACCGCCTCTAGAACAGATTTTCTGGTCCTAGAACAGTCTCCAGACCCGCCACTGATCCTAGAACCACCTTTAGAACTGCCTCCGATCTTAGAACTGCCTCTTGAACAGCTTTTCTGGTCCTAGAACAGTCTATAGAACCACCTCTGATCTTAGAACTGCCTGTAGACCAGCTTTTCTGGTGCTAGACCCGCCTCTAGAACAGATTTTCTAGTCCTAGAACCGCCTCTAGAACAGATTTTCTGGCCCTAGAACAGTCACCAGACCCACCACTGATCCTAGAACCACCTCTAGACCCACCACTGATCCTAGAACCACCTCTAGAACCACCTCTGATCTTAGAACCACCTGTAGACCAGCTTTTCTGGTCCTAGAACCACCTCTAGAACCACCTCTGATCTTAGAACCGCCTGTAGACCAGCTTTTCTGGTCCCAGACCCGCCTCTGGTTCCGGGCCTGACTCTCGGTCCTGTCTCCGCAGACCTGTCTGGAGCTGGAGCGCTACCTGCAGAGCGAGCCGTACGTGTCCACGCCGGAGCTGAAGTTCGAGGGCCAGGAGGACCTGTGGAGCAAGCTGATGTTGGCCTGCGGGGACAAGACCAAGACGGGGCCCGACCCCAAGCTGTCCCTGTCCCCGGAGGAGGACAGCCGGGACGGCCGGCTGCTGGACAGCAGCAGCGTGACGTCGGACGCCAGCAGCGAAGCGTCAGACAGCTCCGAGGAGCTGTCGCCCACGCACAGCTTCCCCTCCAACCCGCTGGGGGCCGTCCTGGGGGGCTCAGGGCCCTTCAGCACCCCGCCGTCGTCCCCGGAGGCCGGCGCCCTCACGAACGGCTGGGTGGCGGCGCACGGCGAGCTGCGGCTGCCGGTGAAGGTCCGGACCGGCGCCGCCGCCAAGAGCTCGGAGAAGACGGGACTGATCTGCGAGGACGCGTCCCCGGACGTCAGGAGGCGCGTCCACAGGTGTCACTTCAACGGCTGCCGCAAGGTGTACACCAAGAGCTCGCACCTGAAGGCGCACCAGCGCACGCACACAGGTGAGTCCGCGGGAGGGGGGGGGATTACAGGTCCACGCTGGACCCCGTCCCCAGCTACAGCACTGCCCACAGGGCCGCATGCCACAGCGCTGACATCATCACTCTGGAATGTGGCTGGCTGAGCGGGGGGGGGGGGGGGGGGTTGCACATGGGAGATAAAAGGACTCCAAACAGAGCGACTCTCACCATGGGAAAGGGGCGGGGGGGGGGGGGGGGGGGCACAGGGAGGGGGAGGGGTCAGCTTTCAGGACTTCAGCTGGTCAGAACAGGGTTGTAATTTCTGATGATGTCATTATTATTTATTTAATTAAGTATTCTTTCATTCATTCTCAGTTTTTTATTTTGAACGAGGGATGAGCGACACCAAACTTCTGCTGAGAAACCAGGAGTTTATGACACCTTTAGAACCATACCAACTTTTTTCCCTTCAAATGGTAAAAGCGTCGCCATTTTATTTTATTTTTCCACAAAAACCTTGTAGCTAAACTCCAAATTGTATCTCTGAGAAAAACCCTCAAGAAAGAGTAAAATGTTTGTTATAGTGCACATGTTGTGTGTTGTACACACAATTATTGCCATTAGAAAGCTTAAGCTAGTCAGCTACACTTACTCGATGTGAACTGAGTCCAAGTCGTCTCCAAGAGCTTTTTGCTAGAGTGAAATGCTGCAGATTGCAAAAAATTCATGAAAACAATTCATGATAATTTCCATGTCCTAATTGTTATACTTAATAACATAATGTCAGTGTCATGTACAGAAAGTATTCAGACCCCTTTAAACTTTTCACTCTTTGTTTCATTGCAGCCATTTGCTAAAATCAACAAAGTTCATATTATTTCTCGTTTTTGTCACTCGGCATCATCTGGACAGAAAGAAAACAGAAATGTAGAAATTTTAGCAAATTTATTAAAAAAGAAAAACTGAAATATGACATGGTCATAAGTATTCAGTACTTTGCTCAGTACTGAGTAGAAGTACTTCTGAGCTGGTACAGCCATGAGTCTTCTTGGGAATGATGCAACAATGTTCCACATCTGGATTTGGGATCTTCTGGTTCTTCTTGCAGATCCTCTCCAGTTCTGTCAGGTTGGATGGTGAACGGTGGTGTTCAGCCATTTTCAGGTCTCTCAGAGATGCTCAGTTGGGTTTAAGTCAGGGTTCTGGCTGGGCCGGTCCAGAATGGTCCAGAGTGGTTCTGATCCGCTCCTTTGTTATTTCAGCTGTGTGCTGAGGGTCATTGTCTTGTTGGAAGGTGAACCTTCGGCCCAGTCTGCAACCGGTCGTCCTGTCCCTGCAGCTGAAAAACACCCCCATAGCATGATGCTGCCACCACCATGCTTCACTGTTGGGATGGTATTGGGCAGGTGATGAGCAGTGCCTGGTTTTCTCCACACATACCGCTTAGAATTAACTCCAGAAAGTTCAATCTTGGTCTCATCAGACCAGAGAATCTTATTTCTCTCAGTCTGGGAGTCCTTCATGTGTTTCTGGCAAACTCTATGCGGGCTTTCATATGTCTGCACTGAGGAGAGGCTTCCATCGGGCCGCTCTGCCATAAAGCCCCGACTGGTGGAGGCTGCAGTGATACTGACTTTGTGGAACTTTCTCCATCTCCCTACTGCATCTCTGGAGCTCAGCCACAGTGATCTTTGGCTTCTTCTTTACTCTCTCACCAAGGCTCTTCTCCCACCATTGCTCAGTTTGGCTGGACGGCCGGGTCTAGGAAGAGTTCTGGTCGTCCCAAACTTCTTCCATGTAAGGACTATGGAGGCCACCGTGCTCTTAGGAACCTTTAGTGCTGCAGAAACTCTTTTGTAACCTTGTCCAGATCTGTGTCTCGCCACAATTCTGTCTCTGAGCTCCTTGGACAGTTCCTTCCACCTCATGATCCTCATTTGCTCTGAGATGCACTATGAGCTGGAAGCTCTTATATAGACAGGTGTGTGTCTTTCCTAATCACGTCCAATCAGTTTAATTAAACACAGCTGGACTCCAATGAAGGAGTAGAACCATCTCAAGGAGGATCAGAAGAAATGGACGGCATGTGAGTTAAATATGAGTCACTGCAAAGGCTCTGAATACTTATGACCATGTCATATTTCAGTTTTTCTTTTTTAATAAATTTGCAAAAATTTCTACATTTCTGGGGGTTTTTTCTATCGAGATGGGGTGCTGAGTGACATTAATGAGAAATAAAATGAACTTTTTTGATTTTGGCAAATGGCTGCAAAGAAACAAAGATGAAAAGGTTAAAGGGGTCTGAATACTTTCCGTACCCACTACCCAAGAGACAACAAAGAATTTATGAATTTGACGCTGTGATCGGTGATCAGCAATATCGGGATCGGCAGATACTGGGTTTGGTGATCGGCCCCGAAAATCCTGATTGGTGAATCTCTACAGTAGACTCTATGGTATCGATAGTCCATCTCTGTGTTGGACGTTCCGGATGCTTCAGGTCACATTCGGGCAGCCGAGCCAACAGGTTTTGGTGGAACTTTACTCTAGAGATGCTCGTGGGGCCCTCTGCTGTAACGGTCTCCATGGTAATCGTCTCCATAGTAACGGTCTCCATGGTAACCGTCTCCATGTCCTCTCTGCAGGTGAGAAGCCGTACAGGTGTTCGTGGGAAGGCTGCGAGTGGCGTTTCGCACGGAGCGACGAGCTGACCAGACACTTCAGGAAGCACACCGGGGCAAAGCCATTCAAGTGCAGTCACTGTGACAGGTGAGCTGGTCCGGTCCGGTGTGGTCCAGGGACCCGGATGGGTCCTGCTGGACACTTTTCCTCTTTCATAGTCGCAGTTCTGACGGACAATAAAGGTTGAAGTTAGAGGTCAAAATGGGGCTGCAGGTCTGACCTGGTCTCAGAGGCTCTAGTCTGGTCTGGTCTGGTCTCAGAGGCTCTAGTCTGGTCTGGTCTGGTCTCAGAGGCTCTGGTCTGGTCTGGTCTGGTCTCAGAGGCTCTGGTCTGGTCTGGTCTGGTCTCAGAGGCTCTGGTCTGGTCTGGTCTGGTCTCAGAGGCTCTGGTCTGGTCTGGTCTGGTCTCAGAGGCTCTGGTCTGGTCTGGTCTGGTCTCAGAGGCTCTGGTCTGGTCTGGTCTGGTCTCAGAGGCTCTGGTCTGGTCTGGTCTCAGAGGCTCTAGTCTGGCCTGGTCTGGTCTCAGAGGCTCTGGTCTGGTCTGGTCTCAGAGGCTCTAGTCTGGTCTGACCTAGTCTCAGAGGGTCTGGTCTGGTTTAAGAGGCTCTGGTCTGGTCTGGTCTGGTCTCAGAGGCTCTGGTCTGGTCTGGTCTCAGAGGCTCTAGTCTGGTCTGGTCTGGTCTCAGAGGCTCTAGTCTGGTCTGGTCTGGTTTCAGAGGCTCTGGTCTGGTCTGGTCTGGTTTCAGAGGCTCTGGTCTGGTCTGGTCTCAGAGGCTCTAGTCTGGTCTGACCTAGTCTCAGAGGGTCTGGTCTGGTTTAAGAGGCTCTGGTCTGGTCTCAGAGGCTCTAGTCTGGTCTGGTCTGGTCTCAGAGGCTCTAGTCTGGTCTGACCTAGTCTCAGAGGCTCTGGTCTGGTCTGGTCTGCAGACCCTGCCCTTCGTACTCACCTGGTCTCCGTCTCTGTCCCCAGATGTTTCTCCAGGTCCGACCATCTGGCTCTCCACATGAAGCGGCACGTCTGAAGCCGGACCAGCGAGAACCTCGGAGAACCTTGTCCCAGGGGGATCCTGGTTCCTTTTTTTTCTCAACGTGGTGGAGGAAGGAAGGAAGGAAGGAAGCAGGGAGGGAGGGAGGGAGGGAACGTGGCCATCTCCCAACCGTCTCCTGGTAGAACTGTCCCAGAGTGGTGGGACTGATCCAGCCAAAGCATGCCGTTTTGCACCGACCTGAAACCCAGTGCCTCCTGGACTTCTGGAGGACGGCGGTCCGACCGCAGCCGTGCGTTGACACGAGGACACGAATGACGGACGAGGAGGACGAGATCCTCGTGGGAGGACGAGTTCCTGATTGACTTTAGAGACAAAAAGACTAAACAGAGAACGCGGGTGAATGGACTGTCTGTCTGTGGGTGCATGATGTCTGGGGGACGTCTCCAGCTGAAACACTGGTACTTTAACCTGTCTGAGGTTAGCATGTGTGCACTGTGAATGTCTGTGATTGGCTGACTGGCGCCCCGCCCCCAGGGGGGCGGGGGGTACTGCTGCTGTGTGAGGACGAGGCCTGTCTGTCTGCAGGGGACGTCTCGGGTAGGACTAGAGGGACAGAGACATGCTCTTGTCCCTGACCCAGGGTCAGACGTGTTCTTTGGTCCTGCTGGGTCCACAGGGACATGTCTGGTCCGGGTTCTGGTCCCTGATCCAGGGTCAGACGTGTTCTTTTGGTCCTGCTGGGTCCACAGGGACATGTCTGGTCCGGGTTCTGGTCCCTGATCCAGGGTCAGACATGTTCTCTTGGTCCTGCTGGGTCCACAGGGACATGTCTGGTCCAGGTTCTGGTCCCTGATCCAGGGTCAAATGTGTCTTCTCACTCCCTCCGGGTCTACAGGGCCGTCATCGCATGTTGTGGACCAGACTCTGGACCAGAACCCAGTCTAGAACCCGGGCCGGGCCGCTGCAGAACAGGAGCTTCTTTGTTTCCTTGTTTCTGGTGCAGCTACTAAATGTGCAATGTGTTCTGTAGGCCAGTTTCTGGTCTCTGTAGGCTAGTTTCTGGTCATTTTGGGCTGGTTTCTGGTCTCTGTAGGCTGGTTTCTGGTCTATGTAGACTGGTTTCTGGTCTCTGTAGGCCGGTTTCTGGTCTCTTTAGATCGTTTTCTGGTCTATGTAGACTGGTTTCTGGTCTCTGTAGGCCGGTTTCTGGTCTCTTTAGATCGTTTTCTGGTCTCTGTAGACTGGTTTCTGGTCTCTGTAGACCGGTTTCTGGTCTCTGTAGGCCGGTTTCTGGTCATTTTGGGCTGGTTTCTGGTCTCTGTAGGCTGGTTTCTGGTCTCTGTAGGCTGGTTTCTGGTCTCTGTAGGCCGGTTTCTGGTCTCTGTAGGCCGGTTTCTGGTCTCTGTAGATCGGTTTCTGGTCTCTGTAGGCCGGTTTCTGGTCTCTGTAGGCTGGTTTCTGGTCTCTGTAGGCCGGTTTCTGGTCTCTGTAGATCGGTTTCTGGTCTCTGTAGACTGGTTTCTGGTCTTGTAGACTGGTTTCTGGTCTCTGTAGGCCGGTTTCTGGTCATTTAGGCCAGTTTGTGGCCGAGATCGGTTTCTGGTCTCTGTAGATCGGTTTCTGGTCTCTGTAGGCCGGTTTCTGGTCTCTGTAGATCGGTTTCTGGTCTCTGTAGATCGGTTTCTGGTCTCTGTAGACTGGTTTCTGGTCTCTGTAGGCCGGTTTCTGGTCTCTGTAGGCCGGTTTCTGGTCTCTGTAGGCCGGTTTCTGGTCTCTGTAGGCCGGTTTCTGGTCCCTGTAGACTGGTTTCTGGTCTCTGTAGGCCGGTTTCTGGTCTCTGTAGATCGGTTTCTGGTCTCTGTAGACTAGTTTCTGGTATCTGTAGACTGGTTTCTGGTCTCTGTAGGCCAGTTTCTGGTCTATGTAGGCCAGTTTCTGGTCTCACTGCGACGCTGCGACTCTCCTCGGTACCTGCGGCGGTACCGGTGTACGAGTCGCGTCCCGGACTCGGTCTCTTGCATGGTTTCTAGGATCCTTCATGTCTCCACTGTAATCAGGACTGCAACGAGTTTCAATAAGAGTGCAGCTAAACGGTGAAATGTTACGATGTTGTACATAAAGCCTTGATGATGATGATGATGACTTCTCTGTATCCATGTCCTTCATCCTGTCGGAGTTCCTGCTGCTTTCTCATGTCTTCTGTTTCCACCGTTTGTCTCCATGTTTCTATCTAATAATGCACTGTTGACCTGAATGGTGCCTTATGCAAGTGGCTCCGGCCCGCGGGACGTCACGTCGGTGGTCCGGGTGACCGGACCGGGCCGGACCGGACCGGCTCCATCGAGGCTCAGTTAGACGTTTGTACCTCCATTTCTTGAGAATCGTGTTAAACTGTTAAAATGTTTTCTGTCTGAGTCGGAGTTGCTGTGAATACGACGGATGCTGTCTGACGAGCACTTAGGTTCATTTATGAAAGCTGTTAACTACTGTGTAGTACGTCCTCCTCACGCAGCACACAGAGGCGGTTTTTTTCTGGCCTACGTCTGCAAATGCCGGCCTGAGGCGGTCTGTTCCGGCCTGATGCAGTCTATTCTAGTCTGAGGCAGTCTATTCTGCCCTTCGTTGGCGTATGCCGGCCTGAGGCGGTCTATTCCAGTCTGAGGCGGTCTATTCCGCCCTTCGTTGGCGTATGCCGGCCTGAGGCGGTCTATTCCGCCCTTCGTTGGCGTATGCCGGCCTGGGGCGGTCTATTCCGCCCTTCGTTGGCGTATGCCGGCCTGAGGCGGTCTATTCCGCCCTTTGTTGGCGTATGCCGGCCTGGGGCGGTCTATTCCACTCTATGTTGGCGTATGCCGGCCTGAGGCGGTCTATTCCACCCTATGTTGGCGTATGCCGGCCTGGGGCGGTCTATTCCACCCTTTGTTGGCGTATGCCGGCCTGGGGCGGTCTATGCTAGCCTGAGGTGGTCTACTGCCTCCCTATGTTGGCATATTCTAGCCTGAGGTGGCCTATGCTAGCCTGAGGTGGTCTATTCCACCCTTTGTTGGCGTATGCCGGCCTGGGGCGGTCTATTCCACTCTATGTTGGCGTATGCCGGCCTGGGGCGGTCTATTCCACCCTATGTTGGCATATGCTAGCCTGAGGTGGTCTATTCCACCCTATGTTGGCATATTCTAGCCTGAGGTGGTCTATTCCTCCCTATGTTGGCATATTCTAGCCTGAGGTGGTCTATGCTAGCCTGAGGTGGTCTATTTCACCCTATGTTGGCGTATGCTGGCCTGAGGCGGTCTATTCCACCCTATGTTGGCGTATGCTGGCCTGAGGTGGTCTATTTCACCCTATGTTGGCATATTCTAGCCTGAGGCGGTCTACACCGGCCTACGGTGGCATATTCTAGCCTGAGTGTTTTTTCCTTTCCGTTTCTCCCCTTTTTTCCGGTTTTCTTCCCCTTTTTTTCCCGGGGGTCCTCCCCGGCCTACGGCGGTTTATTCCGGCCTGATGCAGTCTATTCCAGCCTGAGGTGGTCTATTCTGCCCTTCGTTGGCGTATGCCGGCCTGAGGTGGTCTACACCGGCCTACGGTGGTCTGCGGCGCTGGCCCGTGGATTTTACGGCCCCGCATCAGAGACAGGACGAGGACAAGCTTTACCTGCAGTCTGCAGGACTTCGGGGGTCCAGGTGATGCTGCTCCAGTCATAGCTGAGCCTTGATGCAGCCTCTCCACGTCTCTGCTCCATCTTCCTCCATCATCGTCTTCATCCACACAGCTCTTTTGTTCTGAATCTTTGTACAAACAGAAAAAAACTTTTGTAAACTTGTTATGTTTATGCTTTATGAAATTTTTATTTGAAATTGTTTTGCAAAATTGTTATATTTCTGTATGAATGTATTTTTTATTGGAATAATAAGAAATTCTTATCTGACTCTGGCTTGTTGGTGAATTATTTTACTGTTACGACTTCCTGCTGAGTCATGATGAATCGTTGAGGTGATTGTGGCCCTCAAAACGTTTTCTTTTCAGATCGGAAAGGAATTATTAATAATGATAATAATGATGATGATAATATTAAGGGTTTGGGTGCTCATGTGTAACGTGAGGGGGGATGCAAAGGTATCATGTGGAAAAGTGGATACAAACCAATAAGTCCCAACAAATCCAGCTTATGAAGAGGATTTGTGAAAGTTTTGTCCATGTGTTGGCATAACCTCCAGTTATGCTTCATATTTATCTGAGTGGAATAACTGCAACACGTTTGTGTTGCTTTTTTTGCACCAGACAAATATCAGCCTGTCCACTTTCGGAGAACATCAACCTAATTACAGTATAAAATATACCAAGCCTGTTTGAATTAAGTTTGTAGCCTCAATGGATTTATTACTGGGGGCGTCACACACCCCAAAAACATTATTCAAGCCCCTTTTATAGGCGACACATTGAGATTATAATTTGTTTCACACAAATTTAGCAATAGCTATAACAACTTTTGTTTATAATGCACTTTTAAAACAACAAAGTTGACCAAAGTGTTACAGTGAACAAACAAATGGTAAAACATCATAGTCTGAATAAAATTAATGGAATTAACCAACATAAATGTGTAGAACTGGAAAGCAGTTAAAAACAAATCAGTGTCATCATGTCATGTTGGGCCAAATTGAACAAATAAGATTTAAAAACTGTTAAAAAAAAAAAAAAAAAAAAGAGGCCTGTCGGATGTGCAATGGCAACTTATTCCAAAGTTTAGGTGCAGCCACCGTGAAAGCCCGGTCCCCTCTGAGCTTCAGATTTATTTTGGCCAGTCGCCTCAGATGAAAAAAGCTGGCACGAAGAACTGAGCGAATCTGGCTTCAAGCTTTAGCTCAGGATCCATTTTTAAACTCAAGTTGACATTCTCTGACTTGGAAAACACCTTCAGATTGTTCAAAACTACAGGAGGAGCACCAGTAGGATCGAGTCCAAACACCATCATCTCAGTTTTTGAATCATTAAGATTAAGAAAATTCAGTGCCATCCAAGACTTGATGTCATGTAAACATTCTTGGAGAGAGTTTACAGGGAGCCCATCCTTCGTTTTTAGCAGAAGGTAGATCTGTCAGTCATCTGCATAACAATGAAATGAAATGTCGTACTTCCTAATAATTGAGCCACAGGGAAGCAGATATAAAGAAAATAAGAGCGGGCCCAAAATGGACCCCTGTGGCACTCCATACAACAGTGGAGTACAAGAAGACTCGCAATTCCCAAGGTGGACAGAGAAGCTTTGGTCTTTCAAATATGACCTGAACCAATCCAGGGCGACCCCTTTTATGCCAGCAGAATATTCCACACGTGAGATTAAAATATTGCCATCAGTATCAAATGCTGCAGTTAAGTCCAGTAGAACAAGAACCACACAGTCACCAGTGAGTAAATATAACTATTTTTCATGGGCGTTAAGTAAAATAAATTTGTAACAAATATTCAACTCAAATTATTAACATATTTCCCATCATGCATTCCAGTGTTATCTGTCCTTTCTGCACCACATGTCGTCCCATAACTCTCTCCCAGTCACTGACACGTCATTTATAAGTATTGGTAGTGCTTCGGGTAAACATACGAGTACCAGCTGCACAAAGAGGTCAGCAGGATGGTGTCTGATGACGAGTTTTAGTCATTTAGACATAATTTACATTAATAACTTCATCTAATTGCATTATATCAGCTTGTATCCCCAGTTCATTTGTTTACATTGAGTCAACTGAACATAAAACACGTCCAGCGAGTGCAAGTCATTTAACTCCACTGAACTACATAACTTTGTGTTGAAAATACATAATTTACATTTATTCAATGTGACTATTTCCATTTAAAGCAATGAAATAAAAATGTGTTGGACTAACTCAACTATATTATGTTGTATGAATGGATAAATTTGAGTTCACCCTACATATATTCATTGGGTGGAAAATCTGCCCTCAGTTGACCCAATGAATCATTTCTTTGAGTGAAGTCCCGTCAGGAAAGCGGAGCTTACATCAGTCAGAGGTTAAACCAATCAGGACCGGGTTCTGCACTGTAAGAAAAAACAGCTGTAGTTATTATGAAGGACTTATTTACACTGATCGAGCTTAATTATTTTGGTTTGGTGATTGAATCTTGTGTTTTTGAGTTAAAACAACTTAAAAATCACTTTTTAGTCCAAAATTTTAGGTTAATTTTTATTTCAAGCCCTGAACAGAATTTTAGCTGTTTGTATATCCAACAGATCTTTTAATTTTAATAATTTGGATCTTAAGAAAGTGAATTAATGTGCGCATGATAACTTTCCCCATGATTTATCCTTACTGCTTTATTTTCTAAAATTACAAGCGGTTAAACTCTTGATCTATAATTATTACCCAAAACTTCTACACAATAAGTAAAATATGGCAAGACAAGTGCGCAATATTATATACGTAAAGATTGTTGTGTATCAAAAACTGTATTAAAAAAAAAAATAAAAAATGGACGTAGTATCCGGTCATATCTGAATTGAAAAAAGTGAAGCCAGTTGGGCGTGTCCCACCGTCGCCATCTTGCCGTGTCATGTGTGTTGCCAAAATACCAAGAGCAGCTGACGTACTCTGGGCTAAATGCTAACTGAGCTAACTGGAAACTAACAGGAGCTAACGAAGATTCGCCTCCTGAGCGGCGGATAAAGGTCAGACATGTTTGGACTGTTAGCTGCTAAAAACCACCGTGTTGCTGCTTTGCTGCACACTGACACCTTACTGAGAGCTAACAAGGAGCTAACTGCAGACCTGATCCGGTCTGCCGCATGTCAATCAAAAGGACACGCCCCTAATAATGTGTAATTTCAAGATTAAATAACATCTAAACAGATGAGTTACGTGTTGATTTCTGCTAAAAACATGTTAACAGCAGAAGTAAAAATGTTTTTTCTCAGAAAGCAACATGTTTCTCAGAAAAGAAATTCAATAAACAGTTTATTCTGCTGTTTATACAGCAGAATAGACGAGAAATAAACATGTTTACTCTGCTGTAAACATGTTTATTTCTGCTGTTAACATGTTTATTCCTGCTATAAACATGTTTATTTCTGTTGTTAACATGTTAATTTCTGCTGTAAACATGTTTATTTCTCCTGTAAACATGTTTATTTCTCCTGTAAACATGTTTATTCCTGTTGTAAACATGTTAATTTCTGCTGTAAACATGTTAACTTCTCCTGCAAACATGTTTATTTCTCCTGTAAACATGTTTATTCCTGCTGTAAACATGTTAATTTCTCCTGTAAACATGTTTATTCCTCCTGTAAACATGTTTATTCCTGCTGTAAACATGTTTATTTCTGCTGTTAAATGTGTTTATTTCTTCTGTAAACATGTTTATTCCTGTTGTAAACATGTTAATTTCTCCTGAAAACATGTTTATTTCTCCTGTAAACATGTTTATTCCTGCTGTAAACATGTTTATTCCTGCTGTAAACATGTTTATTTCTGCTGTAAACATGTTTATTCTGCTGTAAACATGTTTATTTCTGCTGTTTACATGTTTATTTCTCCTGTAAACATGTTTATTTCTCCTGTAAACATGTTTATTCCTCCTGTAAACATGTTTATTTCTCCTGTAAAGATGTTTATTCCTGCTGTAAACATGTTTATTTCTCCTGTAAACATGTTTATTTCTCCTGTAAACATGTTTATTCCTGCTGTAAACTTTTTTTTCTTTTTATTTTTTTTCTTTTTAATTTTATTTCTCTTAAATGTTTATTCCTCCTGTAAACATGTTTATTTCTCCTGTAAACATGTTTATTTCTCCTGTAAACATGTTTATTCCTGCTGTAAACATGTTTATTTCTCCTGTAAACATGTTTATTCTGCTGTGAAGTTGGTCTTTTTAACATGGGAGTTTGTGGGATTTGCAGTGTTTTGGTGGATGAAGACATTTTTGGAGATTGGCTCTGGGTCCCTGAACGCCTCATCTCCTCTTGGCCTGTGAAACCATCACCGTGCTCCGGACCTGGACCTGCAGACCTGGTCTCCGTGGCCTTCTTCCCCCTCCCCGACCATCTCTAAAGCCGGCTGCTGGCTCCGCATCACAGCGGCATGAATCATTTATCTCCTCGTCTCAGCCCGTGGCGTTTAATTAGAGAGCCGCTTTTCTACGTTTGTTCGATAATTGCTGCACTTGACACAGAAAATGAGGGAAAACAGCAGCGGATGAACCAGAGAGCTGCAGACTGGCGGGAAAACGGGGGGAAGCTGCATCCTCTGCTGCAGGGACCATGTTAGCATCTCTGATTTTGGAGCTTCGCCTGCAGATCAAACTGGTTTCAGAGAGACTCCCACCGTCTGAAAACCTGCTGCAGCTGTCAGCCTCTACCGCTGGAAACTCCAGCTGAAGGAGCCGTATCAGCTCTTCAAACGTTCCAAAAGTCAACTCCAGGCACGTATAAGCTAAATTTCTTCCCTCATCACTATAGAAACTAATCTGGTGTAAATATTTGTTTTTTTATGCGTCTAATTTCCAACACGGAACTAAAACGTCCGACTGCACTGAACCACCGAAGCTCTCGAACAATCTCCACGTTTTACACCCATTTTATGAGGTCGCCCTGGAACAGACACAGATTCTGAAGGTAACAGATTTGGTTTTAGCACCGGCTTGGACGGAGTGAAACGGACCAGCCTGTGATGGAGCTGTATGCTCGACCCAGATCTGATGTGGGGTTTGAAGTGGGAGCCGATCGCCACTCCGACATTCCTCCACTCCGACACGGGTCCCCAATCATCAAAATGGCAACACTTACATTTCTGCCAAACGTCTCACTGTTCCGACAATTTTCAGTTTCTTTAAAGCAACTGCTTCCCGGGCGCTTTAATTAGCTCCCCACTGCTCTCAGGTTCAACCTGAGATGGTTAAAATTCAGAGAACGAATGTCCTGATTGGCTCTCTAATTGGGATTAATAAAGTATATCTGTTTAAAAGCCTCCTCCTCCCCCGCCATCCAGTACAACGAATAAACTCCCACGCCGAACACAACCACATTTTTGCAAGTTGCTGTCGTAAAGAACTATACTGAAAAAAAAGTTTTTCTTCTGAATTCTGGATCAAACGTCTGTTAGCTGACGGCTGCTTGTCTCTGAGGAAATCTTCCTGCAGCTGTTCGTTTCTTCCTCAGAGAGTGTGTAAAGGTTAAGACAAAGAGGGCGTCTTGCTACGATGCTGCGCATGCGTGTTTGTCGCTTCATGGTTGGTCCACCTCGTTACGTATACCGGAGGGAGCTACAGCTACAGCTTAGCCTGAATATTCATATATGTTACTCAAATATGCACAAATGAAGAAAAAAACAACTTAAATGAAGTTTTTTTAGGAATTAACAGTAACATGCTGAAAAGCTCTTCAAAGTCCATTTTCATGATGCGGCTCCTTTAAAGAGTGAAGCAGATCAGCCTCTGTCTCTAAGCTCTGCAGCTGACTCGTCCTCATCACGGAGGACGACTGGACTGTCCTGGATAAAGTTTCTAAAACCACAAGTTTCCTTTCATGTCTCCGTTCCCACATTGATGCTGTAACGGAGTCTGGATCCAGAGGATTACTGCGGTCCATCAGTCTTAGACGTCGTCCTCTGCTTCGTGTCTGCCGATCGGCTGGTGTTCCTGTCATGACTGGAAAGTCTCTGATACCACCACCCCCCCCCCCGGACACCAGACCCTCTAAAGGTCTGACCGCAGAAATGATCTCTGGAACCTTCAGGGTCCAGAACCAGCCCGGTCCAGTAGCTGCTGGACGCTACAGGGGGACAAAAACACTTCTTGGGGACATTTTTATGCTGTGGTGTTCAGCACCTACTCTGCCGATAATGCAAGCGTAGAAGAAGAAATTCACAGTTTACATTGTGCTAAGAGCGACAGAGCTGCGGACAAACACAAGAGGGATTAATATTGATTTAAAAGAAAGAAAGAAAGAAAGAAAGAAAGAAGGCGCGATCTCATCTAGTTTGGTCTGCCACGGCTTCCGTAGTGTCGTGAACTCACATGGACGCACATCAGGGAAGTACGATGTTCTACTGTTTAGGCTATAAAATATACTAAATTACTATACTACTTCCATACTCAATACTGAATATTTTGAGTACATTGCATCAAAATGAAAAACAGTTTGCATAGTATGTGAAAATTGAGTATACAAAAGTACCTGGATGATGTACTCAAACCAGTCAAGATTTTGAGTAGGTGACTGTGGACACTCACCGCACTCTCTCGTCCCGAATTCGGTTCAGTAGGTGGCGGTTATGCTCCCTGAAATGGGTAACAAACTGCCATAAAACTCCAGAGCAGAAGAAGAAGAAGAAGAAGAAGAAGAAGAAGACACTGGCTGCACTCATTCCGAGTGGAAAAAATGGCAGCTTGTGCAGCTTCAGCTAATAGCAGGAGGACATCAATTTGCCGGCTCTGATTTCTGTGTAAAGCTTCACGAAGGATGTGCATGTCTGCGTGATGAGAAATGTGGCTGTAAGCCAGTCAAAAATTTCCGTAGAAGAAGAAGTCGAGATCGCGCTTTCATTTCCGGTAAGTACTCACACAGGAGTACAGGAGTACGCGATTTGGGACAGCACTGAGCCATTGAGTACATAGTCTGGTCAGTGTACTCAGTTTGGGATTTAGGGTGAATCCCATTTCCCCCCCTTAGCCCTTCCCCTCCGTTTTGCGCGTTCATGTGTAGGGGTAGGGGTGTCCCAATACCTGTAGGATGGAGGGGTAGGGCTATATACCCTTTCAAACGAAGATTTTTCGAGAGCACACTTCAAACGAAGGGGTATGAAAATCACTGGGACGACGGGTGCTACTGAGTCCAAAAACATCCACAAATGTAAATATTTCTCCATAAATAAAGTTTAAAAAGTGTGAAAACCATTATATAGTCTAGTTTAATGCTGTTTAAATGTTTAACGGTCATTTTTTTTGCAAAATGCACATGAAAAAAAATCGCGAGTACTACATTGACGCTTCAGTTATATAAACGCAACCGGCTGAAAACCAGCGGTGCTCTGCAGCCCTGATCATCTAGATGATCAATAAGAAATTCGGCAGCATCGCTGCTGGTCTTCATGGGATAAAACACAGGCAGGGATGTCGTGCAAAAATCGAATTTGCTTGTTAACGTTAATCCACAGCTGTAGACGGCTTGATTCTCTCCAGATTTGCACCAACAGCTCAGCGCACATCTGCTTACACACAAGCCGGCGGAATCACTGACGGTTTTTTTTAAATTTTATTTATGAATATGTATTTTTATTAAATATTTAAACCCCCCCCCAACCCCCCGCCCAAAACGCTGGATAGGAATATTATGCTTGGGCCCGAGAACGCCCCAGATTTCTAAACCCCAAAATCCAGTCGGCCCCCGGCCCCGCGGCGCGCCCGACCGGATCAGTCACACCCCCCCCACTTACCCCCTGAAGGGTCTTAAAGAGAGAACGAGCTCGGGCTGGAACCCCACATCCCCCTTCCCTTTCCTCCAATTCCCCAAAAAGTTGAAGTTCCCCCCCAGCGGGAAGGAACGGTTGGTTATATTAAATTAACTGACCCCGCCGAGTAATAATTTCCCTCCCCCCCCCCCCATCTTTTCTATAAATGAGTGAGCCCCCCACAACTTTCCCCTCACCCCCCCCCCCATACGGTTTCTCTGGCTATAAATAAAAAAAACTTCGGGCACTGCCTTTCCTAATCCAAAATATTAATTAAAACCCAAAAAATAATTTAATTTAAAAATATCAAGAACAAATAAAATTTTCTTTTCATTTAAATTATTATATTCCAATTCACATTTACAAAATTTTTTATTTTAAAAAGAAAAAAACTAAGGGAATAATTATATTTTTTTAAAAACCAAAAAAAAATAATATTTTGGTTTTTTCCATTTTTTTTTTGGCCGTCCGCAACCGGGTTATTGCTAAATTCCGTTATTAAAGGGTTATGAAAGAGTTATTGGCTGCATGTAAACCAGTTACTATGACGTATGTGATTCTTGAAGGGGTCCCAATTTGAAGGGGTTGACTTTCACCCCTACCCCTTGTAGCTTCGTTTTAAGTGCAAGGGCCAAGGGGAAGGGGTAAAAAGAGAATTGGGATTGGGCCTATAACTGCTTTCTGCAGGGAAGACACACACTTAGAGTATTGGGTATGGACGTAGGAGATTTGGGACGCAGCATTGGACGAGCAGTATGGAGGAATATTGAGAAGTTTTGTGGACTTTTACGGAGCTTTTTGTTTCAAGCGCATTTAAGATATTAAAAAAGTGCTCCAGAGTCTTGCTCAGCATGAGGAGGAGGAGAAGATGAAGGAGCGTCATTCTGTGGGTGTTGGACCCCTTTAACGTCCCTGCTGCAGGGAGTCCGGGCTCCTCCTTTTCTCAGATCGTCTTTCAGGCTTCAGACATCAGAAGAAATGAATCTACGCTGAGATGCAAACAGATCCGCGGCGTTTCGTCTTTAACTCACCAGAACGATTGAAAACATGTCATCTGTTGTGGGTGACGTTCTTAGATCCCCCCGCATGTTGCTGTTAATTCCAACATGGTAATTAGGTGTAGGCTAATTTACTGTGGGGAGTTCATTTAAGAAATATGCATTATTTAAAGGGGGGGGGGATTAATGTGAAGCTGGCGGAGCAGCAAAAGCAGGGGGAGTGACGGCTGATATCAGTGATGGTGGTGATAGGATGAAGACGGGTCGTGGACCTCTGGTTTCAGCCTCTTCCCCGACACGCCGAATCGTGATCGACTCCATTAACAGAGAACGGAAAGTCTGCATACGTGATGACTCGCAGTCTGGCCGGCTCAGACGCTGATAACCTCCTCTTCCCTGATTATTTCCCCTCATTTAACTCCCCCGCGCCCCCATTTTCTCTCCTGGAAGCACGTCTGTTATTTCACAGCAGTTTTGGATAATGATTTATTTGACAATCCACAATTGGAAGGCCTTCCGCTTGAAAAGGAATGATAAAGCAGTAATCCCGTCCCAATTATGTCGTCTGAGATAGTCCACTCACTGTGACTCACCATACCAGCCGCACGGTCCGACAACGAGGAGTTATTCCAGCACGGCGGAGACACGGCGGGACGCGGCACCCGAAATACAAATTGGTTAATTTTACCAATCTGGTTTGTAGTTATGTGTCTATGTGATTAACCAATATTTTTAAAGGAACAGTCCACCCACAGAATGATGTAACTTTATTTTCCACTTCCCCTCATGGTGAACAAGACTCTGGTGCACTTTTTTAATATCTCAAATGCAGCCGGCGATCAGGAAGGCTCCTCTTTCCCCCAACTTTCATATAATGGAGTTCGCCGGGGCCCGAGCCAAAAAGGTCCATAAAAGTCCACAAAAACTTGTCAATATTCCTCCATACTGCTCGTCCAATGTAATCCAAGTGTCCTGAGTGGGTAGCATCCAGAATTTACTCAAAACGACATCATTTAGTAGATTTTTAAAGCCTAAATAGTAGAACATCTTACTTTCGCAAAGTGCGCATATGCGCGTTCACAAAACTACGGAAGCCTCGGCGTTCAGAGCCTACTCTGCCGATAATACAAGCGTAGAAGAAGAAATTAGCTGTTTATATTGTGCTAAGAGCGACAGAGCTGCATTCAAACATAAGAGGGTCCAAGAGGGGTTGATATTGATTTAAAACAAAGAAAGAAAAAGAGAACGCGCGATCTCGTCTGCCGCGGCTTCCATAGTTTCATGAACGCGCATCGGCGTGCTCGCAGGAGATGCGATGTAGAAAATCCATTTCTAAGTCACAAAATAGCCCTTAACATTTGGTTTTGAGGGCTGCTAAGATTAAGGGGTTAAGCGTTTTTGTGAAGGTTCAGCACAGTTAGAGCTAGCTCTGAGACGGGTCCGAAAAATTGTAGCGGGTCGGAACGGTTTTTCCCAGAGGAAACACAAATAAAGTGTGCCGTGTGGAAGGGTTAAGAAAATGTGCAGTAGGAAAGGTCCATAAAGGGTCTGATTGGGTCCAGAACCAAAGCAGAGTTCAGCACCGAGGCCAGATGGGTCCTGCTCTCCCTGGTTTTGGGTCGGGACCCGTTTCCTGGTAAACGGCTGGGAATTCTTTAGGAAAACTGACAAACTCCACGTTGTGCCGGAGAATTTTCTTCAGCCATGGGAGGCTTCATTCACAGCCACTCAGTGTGAATAATGAGCCAAACAATGATGTCACAGTGTTTGGTGCCCCGTGTGCCCCCCCCCCCCACCTCCTCGCTGGGTTACAGTAGCAGATGGGAAAGGCTGCAGAACTGGATCTTCTGGAGCGCAGCCAGGCTACCAGAGCTAAGTGAGAGGCATGCAGGAGGGTTTCTGGGGCGGGGGTGTGAACTAGAGCGGGACTGCATGGGAAATGAATCCGGAATAAAGGAGCGACGTGGTTTTATTGTCTCGGGGAGCTTGAGGGTGGCGGCTGGCATCCGGAGGAATTCCTGGATTAGTCGAGCTGCAGAATGAGATCCATGTTGTAGTTTTTCACCTTAGAGTCACTGTGGGAAGAAAACCAGCACAAGAGCGTCCAGCCGGAGGTTTATGGTGGGACACGTTGTCTGGATGCTCAGTTTCCGGTCTCCTCAGGCCAGAAAGTTAACCCTGAAAACACCACTAGATCTTCCTCCATCATCAGTATCGCAGGAACAGTGTGGTGTTTATTCACAGACTATCTGGTAAATCCACAATGATCCATGATAACACCATTATTTATCCCATCTTCATCATAAAACATCACTATCACTATGTTGCTAAGAGACCTCTATTTAGACCTGGTTCAGAGAGCTTAAATTGACGGTAACGTCCAATCAGGAGCAGCCAAAGATCAACAAGTGAGCAGAAAGTTCTACTATGTGTGTCTGTAAAGAGGAAAATAATGATCTTCTATGGCTGGAATGAAGAAAGAAGATATTCCTGATGCAGCCGAGTTGGTTTGTGAGGATAGAAGGTGAACAGGCAAATGAGCTTCCTGAAGGAAACCAGTTGATCTTTCTCATGCATGACGTCTCTCATCGTGCTTCAGCCATACACATTTCAGGCCACTTCGAGGCTGCAGACTTTCATCTGTCCAGCAGCTCCTGATCCATGTCCTCAAAAACTGGTCACTTCTGAGACTCCGATAGCGGTTGATTATTTATATTCATATTACCGAACCGTCTTCTGCTGCGTATTCAGGGTCAGGATGTGGGGGCAGCTGTCTAAGCAGGGAAGCTCAGACTTCCCTCTCCCCGGCCACATCCACCAGCTCATCCAGGGGATCCTGAGGCGTTCCCAGACCAGCCGGGAGACGTAGTCCCTCCAGCGTGTCCTGGGTCTCCCCCTGGGTCTTGTCCCGGTGGGACATACCTGGAACACCTCACCAGGAAGGCATCCTGACCAAATGCCCGAGCCTCCTCATCTGGCTCCTCTGGATGTGGAGGAGCAGCGGCTCTACTTTGAGCCCCTCCCGGACGACCGAGCTCCTCCCCCCATCTCTAAGGGTGTTTGAGTATTTCTAGTTTTACTCATATACGTGTTGGGGGCACGTATATGAGTAAAACTGCTCGTGCTCATATCAAGTATTTTTGTGAGATCAGGTTGCTAAGGGAGAGCCCGGCCACCCTGCGGAGGAAACTCATTTCGGCCGCTTGTACCCGCGATCTCGTTCTTTCGGTCATGACCCACAGCTCATGGCCATAGGTGAGGGTAGGAACGTAGATGGACGGTAAATCGAGAAGGTAAACCTTCTTCACCACGACAGACCGATGCAGAGTCTTCATCACTGCAGACGCCGCACCGATCCGTCTGTGCATCTCCCGCTCCATCCTTCCATCACTCGTGAACACGACCCCGAGATACTTGAACGTCTCCACCTGGGGCAGGACCTCACCCCGACCTGGAGAGGACACTCCACCCTTTTCCAGGTAAGGACCATGGTCTCGGATTTGGAGGTGCTGATTTTCATCCCGGCTGCTTCACACTCGGCTGCTAATCGCTCCAGTGAGAGCTGGAGATCACGGCCCGATGACGCCAACAGAACCACATCATCTGCAAAAGCAGTGACCCGATCCTGAGGCCACCAAACCGGATCCCCTCAACACCTCAGCTGCACATAGAAATCCTGTCCATAAAGGTTCTGAACAGGATGGGCGACAAAGGGCAGCCTTGGCGGAGTCCAAGTCTCACCGGGAATGGATCCGACCTACAGCCGGAAATGCGGACCAAGCTCTGGCACCGGTCACGTCTATTTATATAAATCATACTTATTCTATAGTTTTATCTTCCCTAATATCTCCTGCATTATATTTCCTTTTGCACTTTCTCCTCTCAAAATTCTCCACCTTGCAAACCTGGAAATACTCAAACCCTCATTTATCTAGGCCTTCAGCAGCCGTTCACAATCAGTCTCACGCTGTGCTCAGACCAAACGCAATTTGGGCGTCCAAAACCCGCTCGACGCCCAAAGTTAGACACTGGTTCACATAAAATCAGACTCTGACATTTAAAGACAAGAGATCCCTCTGGGTCTCCTCGGTATTTCCCCTACTGTCAGAAAATGTGTGTCTGCATCACGACACTGAGACGTACTGAGGCTCTCTGATTGGTTATCGCCCCGCGTCAACGCTGTAAAAGCTCATATTTTCCAACTTTGGCATTGTCAGGCGCCAAAATGCTCAAAATGCGCCCAACGTGCTGCAAGAAGGGTTGACGCTCCTTGATGCATGTTGGCCATTGACTTCGCATGTAAATCTGATGCCCTCAACGTTGCACTCCATTTCCTTTCCTCATTTTTCTTGGTCCCCCTCTCTTCTGTTCTGTTTCTATCCCTTCTTTATATCTTTCTTCTATCTTTTTTTTTCCCGTATATATATTTTGTACTGCAGCCTGTTCCACGCCCTTCTCGGTCCTCTATTTTCCCTCCCTCCGCTCCTCCTATAGTATTCCACCCCTCCCCTCCCCTCTAGTTCGGTTAACAGGCAGAAAACGAGTATATCCCCTTTCCCCCCACCCATCAACATTTTTCTCCTCCTCCCCCTCCCCCCTCCCCCCCCCCCCCCCTCCTTTATTTAGTGGTTACTACCTTCCCCTCTATGACAGATAACCCCCATCGTGTACTCTGCTTTTTACGTTATTTTGAGTGCAGTCCCTTCCCCTTCCCTCCTCTCTTTCTTTTTTTTTTTTTATTGAAAAAGAAACCCCACCGACGGAACGCAAACAAGCCAGTCAGCATGTATAAAGTAAAAAAAAACCCCCCATCTTTCCAAAAGAAGAAAGTTAAACGGGTTTTCAGTGGAAGGAGGCCTTTAATGCCCAAATCGCGTTTGGTCTGAACACACTGTTAGTAAATCACCTGCAAACCGTCGTTCAGCACCACATGCAAAATTCTAATCTGCACGGACAAATTACTGCATGCACGTCTGGATCTTCGTAGATCCAGCCCTAAGTGTGTACTATGCTGTAAACACGGTATGTCATCGTGCTTGTCATATCACAGTATATGGTACTACATGGTACGGGCAGATTCCTGCCAACACTCCTGAATGTTTCATTCCTTCATTCTCCACCACCAGCTCTCATCTTTCCACCGTAAATCACCAGGATTATTTACGTTGCAGCAACAAAGGCTGCAGAGAGCCTGTAACCGTGTGATGGGGTCAGAGCGGCCGCCATGTCTATAAATTATGCGGCCCGTGCATGTTTAATCACAGCAAGCACACGGCTGGGGAAGAAACCTGGCCTGACCTTCTCATGATTAAAATGCAAAGTAACCTGTTGCCGTCTGCTGCAGCTCTGATGCGGTTCAGTCGGTCCGCCACTGCCTCGTCTGAGTCTGGGAAAGACTCGTTCTGAGTCCAGATATCACAATATTCACGTCCAATCTGAAACATTTTATATTTACCATGAGAGAAGGAGGTTTGTTTCTCTGAATTAAGGAGATCATTTAGAAAAATCCCGGTTTTATCTGAACTGACATCTTTACAGACCTGGTTCCTCCGGTAATGACCTGCAGGACGAGGACAGTATGAAGTCCTCCAGGACATCCTGGAGCCCCAGGTCAGACACACTCCAGCTGTTCGTCACACCGACGGATGCATCTTCTCACCATGAATGCACGAACGCTTCGGGACTCGTACGAAGTCGCTGTGGTGGAAAATGAAGGTTCTGGTTCTGAAGATGCTGGACTCAGAATCACAACCTGGAAGTTTTTTTTTTATCTCATGTAATCAGATGGGGAACAAACAATTATAAATTCTAATGTTTGGTTCAGATTGTTTGATTAATTCAGAAAAATACAAAAGAAGAGATGTATTATTTTAAAAATTACAGATTTTTTTCTTTAAAATTATCTGTAAATAACAAACCCAAATATTTTCTTTTGCAATTATCTCTTCAATTTAGAAAAAAAAATTCAAATAGAATTGTGCAGGAAAATCCCAGTCTACATGCGTAAATGCATTGAGTTGCTGCCATGTGATTGGCCGATTAGAAATTTGCGTTAACGAGCAGTTGGACAGGTGTACCTAATAAAGTGGCCGTATACATGTATATAATCCCGTGCAGGTGCTCCTGATGATTGTCTGTTGTGTTTTTCTCCGTCTCCTTCCTGCTGTTGCAGCTGATTCTTCCATTATTTTGTTCTTGTGGTTGTTTTCTATCTTTGTTTCTTTATCTTCTTTTCTCTTCTTTTCACGCTCCTTTCTTCTGTCCGCTCTGTCAGGTCCAGCATTGATATGTAACTAAATATAAATATAAAATAAATAATACTGAAGTATCAGGAAAAGCCTTATATTCACAAAGCTGCTCGTTCTTTCATTGCAGATAAAAAAAGATGTTTTTTAAAGACCTCATAAAGTTTTTAGATGTTCTAATTATAATGAATACTACTTTGTTTTATCACTTTTAATGAACTTTGACATCCAGGTTGGAATTTATCGTGTTTCTGAGGTCTAAACTTTATTCCGTCACCATTTACAGTCAGTTAAAATCCCCGATTATGAATAAAATGCATTTAAACTCGCCAATAAAAACAGAAATGTAAGCAGAAGTTTTAACCTTTTGTGGTTGAAAAATAAACGTCTCCCTCTATAGAAACAGCTTATCTTTGTCCTTTTAAAGTCTCATATCTTCAAAATGTCATGAAGAAAGGAGAAAAGCGGGTGAAAATGGGAGATTAGAGCATGAACGCTGCATCGTGTTTGCTGAGAGCTCGGTGCTTCCCAGAGAGGATCTTCAATGCCGCTGCAGGGTTATGGAAGCTTTTAACATTCCTGACCGTCGTCTCAGAGGCATTACGCATCGGCATGCGCGAGGGGCCCCGGCCATTTCTATTTCAGGACCCTTCGACCCGCAGAATAAACTGGCAAAAGCAAAACAATCACTTCAATAATTGGAGGACAGATGTCGTTTTCCACAGGGAGCAGCAATTAATCTGTGAAATATGCGAGATAACATGTCATCTGGAAATAGAAAGGCCGTGCTCTCCTTCTCTCTGATTGCCTTTTCTTCTTTCCAACATGCCCGTGGAGGCGTTGTGCATGTGAAACAGTAACGTTACAGCCAGAAACGGGGAATATTAACCTGCTGCAGTGCTTCATGTGACTGCAACAGGATGACCACAGTCCCTCCACCTCTTTGGATCAGCAGTAGTTCCATATTCTCCCCCATAGTTTGTTTCCACTTGATAATTAATTAGCAAGACCAAAAATTAATTAGGGTGTAGTGCAAAGAACGCTGGCGTTGGCTGTAAAATTAATTCCTGACATGGAGGATTAATATTCTACATTCTGCTGGGCTGCTAGCCGCAGGTTTTAATGGGAGACGATGAAGTGAAACGTAAATATCAAACATATAAAAGCTAATGATTGACTCACCGCGCTGACATTTACATGCGTGTGATAAAAAAGCAGGAAAGCAATTATTTAACACGGTTAATTTCTCTACAGCAGCAGAAGGAAGTGTCAAGTTTCAAGCTTTAACACAACGCCGCAGCAGTGTTTAATTTGAAAGCAGGTGGAGGAATTAAGATTTAAATGCAGCTACTTATTATTAATCATTTCTGTATGTTTGGTTTTTGCTGTGAAATGGGGCTAAAGATGCTAAAGACATGTTAGCATCAGGGCTTAATGGGGAGCTGCAGTCACACCCCTCCTGGTGAGCCCCAACTATGGGGGGCTGACGTCACGCCCCTCCTAGTGAGCCCCAACTATGGGGGGTTGACGTCACGCCCCTCCTGGAGAGCCTGAACTATGGGGGGCTGACGTCACGCCCCTCCTGGTGAGCCCCAACTATGGGGGCCTGATGTCACACCCCTCCTGGTGAGCCCCAACTATGGGGGGCTAACGTCACACCCCTCCTGGTGAGCCCCAACTATGGGGAGCTGGAGTCACACCCCTCCTGGTGAGTCCCAACTATGGGGAGCTGATGTCACGCCCCTTCTGGTGGTACCCAACTATAGGGGGCTGACGTCACGCCCCTCCTGGTGAGCCCCAACTATGGGGGGCTGACGTCACGCCCCTCCTGATGAGCCCCAACTATGGGAGGCTGACGTCATGCCCTTGTTGGTGAACCCCAACTATAGGGAGCTGACATCATGCCCCTCCTGGTGAGCCCCAACTATGGGGGGCTGACGTCATGCCCTTGTTGGTGAACCCCAACTATAGGGAGCTGACATCATGCCCCTCCTGGTGAGCCCCAACTATGGGGGGCTGACGTCACGCCCCTCCTCGTGAGCCCCAACTATGGGAGGCTGACGTCATGCCCTTGTTGGTGAACCCCAACTATAGGGAGCTGACATCATGCCCCTCCTGGTGAGCCCAACTATGGGGGGCTGACATCACGCCCCTCCTGGTGAGCCCTAATGGACCTTAGAAAGGAAAAAGTCTGAATGGAAGTCAGTTTGGATAAAATGATCTTTTGGTCCCAGTCGTTCTCAGCTCTGGATTTCAGATTTGTTGGTTGTGGATCTAAATGGAAAATGTTTTACCGATAATGGTTTCCACCTCTGTCAATGCTCTTTTCTGTCTCTGGGGAAAGAAGGCGATGACATGCCAGAGTAAAACTGCCATGCTCACGCATCTTGGGCAGCTGGTGACGCATATGAGATGAGAGCTGTAGTCCACAAAGTGAAAATACACGTAACTAGTGGGTTTCCAGAGATTAAAGGTGTTTAGCACCTCGGCAGTTTGTTTGCTTGCGTTTAACCAGGTTGCTTTTTCCACCGTACAAGGCAACTCGAAGCTGTTCCAGCTTATTTTTTTGGGCTGAGTCACACATGAGACGATGATTCAGTGGATTGTTGTGTGTCAAGCTTCACCCTTTAGTTTCAGATCTGTATGACTGGGAGCCCAACGGGAGGATCCCAAAGAGGTAGGAAAGTTACATCAGATATTCTGGCTCCTTTCCCAGTTTTGCCAGTAGAAAACATGTTAAGTTCTACTGGGAATGAAACATGCTGCTGATTCTCTGGTTTAATTCACAGTTTACACAGATTGTTCGGAGCTTGGCTCGTAATCTGTAAGTCAAAATAATTTTCCTTTTCATGACCTCGATCAAAAAGGTAATTTTTTTGGTAGCGTTGGTTTGTCAGTCCGTCTGTCAGCAACTTTACAGAAAAAGTTCTGGACAGATTGACCTGAAATCTTCAGCAGACGTGTGTCTCAGCCCGAAGACAAACCCATTAAATGTTGGTGGTGATCCGGATCAGCTTTTGGATCCAGGAATGTTTGAAGGATTCTTTATCATTGTGAAGTCGGCCATGTTGGAAAGGCTGTTGATGAGGCGTGAGTGCCCCCTTGTGGCAGAAGTGTGCAGCTGCTACTGAGGACATGATGTCAGGATGCAGAAATGAAACTTAAGAGCAGCAGTGAGCGCGAGGAGAGAAGACTGATGGACAGACTTCTAGCAGGTGAAGATGGTGAACTGTGTGCGAAGTAACTAGTTGTATTTTTGTCTGAACAGGATGTTTATTTAACCTTTAATGTTATTTAGCTGATTTGCTTATTCAGAAGTTTCCTCCATTCACCATGTGCCTTTTTATGCTATTAAGCTAGCTGACCTGCTACATGCCAGTTACTGTAACTGTTAGCCTTGAACACATATGCATGTTTAGTCCTAACTGGAAGGGATTTATTAGTAATAATTAATACCTTGAATGTGTTTATTTGCTGAACGAATGTTCCTCATGGCTTCTTTGTATTTCTGTGTTTATAGACCACATTCACTTCCATCCACATTCACCTGAACTAGCCTGAAATTCCACCTGTTAGCCTGTCGTTTGTTGCATTACTGTGCTGTTGTGATTCAGAGTGACCAGTAAAGACAGTTAACTGTACAAGCGAGTCCTGTGTGTTCTGACCGACCCCCCCATGGTGAACATCAAACCTCCTTACCAACGCCTAAACAGCCTTGCATCAACATCACCCTGATAGGACACATTTTTGGTTTGGAGTTTTTCCATACAACTCCGTACAAATGACCCGAGTGTTTGGTAAAAAATTACAAGAAATGATCTCAGTGAGTTCTAGGATGTTTCTAAAGTTGATCCGGATCCAGAGAAAAGTGCTTTTCTAGTTGACGATGTTATTGATCGTGTATGAAGATGTTCAGACAGATAAATAATCAGACAAGAATCTGAAAATCTCATTTCCTATAAAGCTGTTTTCCAAACCTGCACCTGTGGGATGAATGGATGGAGGAAATGTTTTTTTGGGGGGGGATTTCTGAGACTGAGTGGAAGAATGTGGATCCACAGAGAAAAGCAACCAAAGCAAACGTGACCTCATCTTTTCAGGCCGTAATTGCAGTTCTAGTAAAGCCGAATCCATCACATGCGTAAGCTGAAAGTGGAAATCTTCACAAAGTGTGAAATTAAAATACATCTTGTCAGGAGGCTATCGCCATCTCTGCGCTGCCTTCTTCTTTTCTCTGCCAGGCATTACACGCCGTCAGGAGCCAGTTGTCATGGTGATTAATGCAAATGAACTCTGTTAACCTGCACCGGAGAGGAGAGGACTTTTCAAAGCATCTCAGACCTTGACTTCAACTAATAAGTGTCTGCGCTCACTACCTGCAGCACACAATGGCGGCAGAAATTGAAAATCACAGCAGCTTTTATAGAGCTGAGCGGTTGGAAATGAAATCCCTGCTCTTCAGACGGAGCAGAGTCAGAGCTGATGCTGAAAACAGACCAGAAGTGACGATGCAGGATGTCTGTGTGGATGCTGACGTGAGGCGGCATAGCAACCGGCATCATTAGCCCCCACGAAGCGAGTGTTGCCTCCCTGGTTCTAGCAGCAGTGACCTCCGGAGAATGTCGTAATGAGAGTGGGAAAGGGCAGGGACGGAGACGTCGTTACACCCGGGACCGTGCTCGCCTCTCTTCACTCCTTCTCGACCCCTCGCTCAGCGGCTAACGGTGTATTTTGGTCCGTCCCCCCGAGGACGCCGCTGCTGTCTGCTGGACTGACACAAGCCAGAGACTCGGCCTCTGAATCTAATTACACACACAATTATGACGCTGACCCGCTTTGACCCGGATTCCCAGTCAAATGGACTCATTTACCTCGTGTCCTGTAGATGCGTCTTCTGAGGACGGGGCGTTGAACCCAGAGACTTGTCCGCCGCTCAGTCTCTTCATTATCAGCAGACAGACGCACACACCGTGCACAGTTTCCACTGATGCTTATTTACAGTGGGGGAAAAATGTATTGAACACGTCAACATTTTTCTCAGAAAATCTATTTCTAGTAGAGATATTGACCTGAAATTTTCACCAGATGTCGGCAGCAACCCAAATAATGCACACATACAAAGAAATCCTAACATTTATGTCCATAAATGAAGTTATGTGTAATATAGTGAAATGACACAGGGAATAAGTATTGAATATGTTCACTGAAATTTATTTACTACTTAGTGTAAAACCTTTGTTGGTGGTTTCAGCCTCCAGACGCCTCCTGTATGGAGAAACCAGTGGAAAACGTTGCTCAGGTGTGATTTTGGTCCATTCTTCCACAAATTGCCTTCAAATCTTTAAGGTTCTGGGTCTCTTCTGTCAACTCAGATCTTCAGTTCTTTCCAAAGATTTTCAGTTGGATTCATGCGGGGTGATTGACAGGTCCGTTCTCGCAGCTTTATCTTCTTCTTCTTAAAGCAGGTGAGTGTTTCTGGTCCGTTCTAGCAGCTTGATCTTCTTTTTCTTAAAGCAGGTGAGTGTTTCTGGTCCGTTCTAGCAGCTTTATCTTCTTCTTAAAGCAGGTGAGCGTTTCTGGTCCGTTCTAGCAGCTTTATCTTCTTCTTCTTAAAGCAGGTGAGCGTTTCTGGTCCGTTCTAGCAGCTTTATCTTCTTCTTAAAGCAGGTGAGTGTTTCTGGTCCGTTCTAGCAGCTTTATCTTCTTCTTAAAGCAGGTGAGCGTTTCTGGTCCGTTCTAGCAGCTTTATCTTCTTCTTAAAGCAGGTGAGCGTTTCTGGTCCGTTCTAGCAGCTTTATCTTCTTCTTAAAGCAGGTGAGCGTTTCTGGTCCGTTCTAGCAGCTTTATCTTCTTCTTAAAGCAGGTGAGTGTTTCTGGTCCGTTCTAGCAGCTTTATCTTCTTCTTAAAGCAGGTGAGCGTTTCTTGGTCCGTTCTAGCAGCTTTATCTTCTTCTTAAAGCAGGTGAGCGTTTCTGGTCCGTTCTAGCAGCTTTATCTTCTTCTTCTTAAAGCAGGTGAGCGTTTCTGGTCCGTTCTAGCAGCTTTATCTTCTTCTTCTTAAAGCAGGTGAGCGTTTCTGGTCCGTTCTAGCAGCTTGATCTTCTTCTTCTTAAAGCAGGTGAGCGTTTCTGGTCCGTTCTAGCAGCTTTATCTTCTTCTTCTTAAAGCAGGTGAGCGTTTCTGGTCCGTTCTAGCAGCTTGATCTTCTTCTTCTTAAAGCAGGTGAGCGTTTCTGGTCCGTTCTAGCAGCTTTATCTTCTTCTTCTTAAAGCAGGTGAGCGTTTCTGGTCCGTTCTAGCAGCTTTATCTTCTTCTTAAAGCAGGTAAGCGTTTCTGGTCCGTTCTAGCAGCTTTATCTTCTTCTTCTTAAAGCAGGTGAGTGTTTCTGGTCCGTTCTAGCAGCTTTATCTTCTTCTTAAAGCAGGTGAGCGTTTCTGGTCCGTTCTAGCAGCTTTATCTTCTTCTTAAAGCAGGTGAGTGTTTCTGGTCCGTTCTAGCAGCTTTATCTTCTTCTTCTTAAAGCAGGTGAGCGTTTCTGGTCCGTTCCAGCAGCTTTATCTTCTTCTTCTTAAAGCAGGTGAGTGTTTCTTGGCTGTGTGGTGGGACGGTCGTCTTGCTGAAAGATCCAGCCTCTTTTCATCTTCAGCAGATTCTGGTCCAGAATGTCTCTCTACTTTCCTCCATTCATTCTTCCTTCAATCATATGAAGTCTGCCAGTACCACATTCTGGAAAACAGCCCCCACCATGATGCTCCCACCTCCAAACTTCACTGTTGCTATGGTGTTTTTGGTGCCGTTTCTCCTCCAAACATGTTGTGTCTTATGACATCTGAAGAGTTCAGTTCTGGTTTCATCTGACCAGACTATGTTTCCCAGAATGCCATGGGTTTGTCCAGATGTTGTGTTGCAAACTTCAAACCAGCATCAACCTGCTTCTTCTTCAGAAATGGAGTCTTGCGTGGTGTGCGTGCATGAAGGCCATGGCGGTTGAGTGCATTCCTTCTTGTTTTCTCTGAAACAACTGTAGCTGCTGGTTCCAGGTCTTTCTGAAGCTCTCCACGAGTGGTCCTGGGCTGTTGGAGAACCTTTCTGATGATTGTTCTGACTCCTCTGTCTGAAATCTTGTGAGGAGCACCTGGCCGTGGCCGCTTTATGACCATGCCGTGTTCTTTCCACTTCCGGATGATGGTCCCAATGGTGCTCACTGGAACTTTCACAAGTTTACAAATGCACCTGGAACCAATGCCTTCAGTGTGTTTGCAATGATAAGGTTGCGTAGGTCTTTAGACAGCTCTTTGCTTTTACCCATCATGCAATGCTTCTTGTCTGACACATTGGTGATGAGAAACTTTTTTAAAGGCATCAATCAGGACTAAACCAGCTGATATTACTTTGCTCTGATAGGGGACAGGATTACTTTCTAAATACTGACAGACTCCAGCTGCTTTCTTGGCTTTCAGATCTTTTTGTCTCCATTTCTTCATGTGTTCAGTACTTATTCCCTGTTTCACTAACTTCATTTATGAACATAAATGTTAGGATTTCTTTGTATGTGTGCATTATTTGGGTTGTTGCTGACATCTGGTAAGAAATTTCATGTCAATACTACTAGAAATATATTTCTGAGAAAAATGTTGACGTGTTTAATATTCTTCATCCTTTTCATCACAGGTTGAAACTCGTCCGTGTAGTCTTCCTCTACGGTGTCATGAGTGTTGGTTTAGTTTAGCCTGTCTGGATGATTTAATCGTCATCTTATTTAATATAAATCTCATATAACCACACGCAGAACAGGTTTTTTCCGTAAATCTGGACATCTACATGACCATAATCCAGATCCGGGCTAGCGGGACTAGCTGGTCAACCTCCTGCTTCCTTTGGTTACATCCAGGAAATTGTGTTGCTTTGTGTGTGAAAAGGGCTGTATGGCCCTGTCCCAGTACCAGCATATATAACCAATAAATTTCAGCCTTTAAAGGCTCCTAAAGCTCCTGGGGTAGTTCGTGTCTAGAATAAGAAGGGAAAGTGGTTTGGAAGCAGTTTGGGGTCTCCCCTGAAGCAGCAGTTTTCTTTCCAGAATCACAATATCTCAGCGAGAAAAGCTTAAAAGTGGGATTTTCAACTTCTGCATGTCGGATCTTAAAAGTTCCATCTGTATGGGGTATAAGTTATCGAGACAAGTCGTCATGATATCAGACTTGTTGGAATGACATAAAAATTTCTTGTTTTCGGCCCGATAATTATATATGAAAAGGACTGTGTAAGTAAAGTTGGGATCAAAGGTCTGTATAAATAAAGTAATGATAAAGGAGCTATTTAAATAGAGTTTAAAAGGTGTGAAAATGTCTGTATTAATAAAGTTGTGATAAAAAGGTCGGCGGGATAAATAAAGTTGTGATAAAAGGTCGGTTTAATTAAAATCGTCTGCGCTTCAGTAATCTTCATCATACAGGAAAGTTTTGTCAGTTCTGTTGTGAAAACTTGTTGGGGGGGGGGGGGGGGACGTGGAGGTTTTTATTTGTTGTTTGTTATTGATGCAACAACAACAACAGTTGTGTTTATATTCTAATTAGTTCGCCACCGCTGCGAACCAATCACAGCACAGCTCGGTTAATGGATCCGATAAAGGAAAAACGCACTTGTTGCAACTGAGCGGGCACGTTTCCAGAATGACACCCCCCCCCCCCCCCCCACCCCCCCCCCATCCCCCCCCATCTTCTCCATCCTTCTATCTGCACGACTTCATGCAAGAAGCTTCCTTTCTCTGTGACATTGTTTGCTCCCGTCGGAACATCTCCTGTTGTTTTGTTTTGGGGGTGTAAAGGTCTTTGGGAGACGGAGACGGCGTATCAACCCTGTTTAGCATAAAGCTTGTGGCCCCCCCTGTCCGCCCCCCCCCCTCCTAATGAAAGTAGGAGATAGGCTGTGCTCGTCACGCTTGGCCGGCCCTGTGATCGGCAGACTGTGGACACGAACTCCGCCTGCATGCCAATGAACCCCCGCCCCCGAGTTTCCCAGCAGGCCGGGAAAGTTTCAGGTTTTCCTGCCGTCTTCTGCAGGCCGGTCCAGCCAGACCCCCCCCCCACCCCCCCGATGGTGTTATGTAGCTGCAGGTAAACACGGCAGCAGGAGGCTACAGCTCTTCACGGCCTGCTAGAAGCCTCTCAGGATGATCTTTCCCAGCTTGGATGCGTCGCGGTGGTTAAAGGGCACTTCCGCTCAACATTATTATTCTCTTTTATTCACGTGTCAGCGGTGGGAGGGACCTGGACCGGCTCTCAGACAGCCGGAGTGTCTTTAAACGGCCAGTCATCACCATCGGAGGGCAGATAAAGATGGATTTCAGATGGAGAGGCATCGGGCGAAAGCAGGCCTGAGCTTGCTGTTTCTGGCCTTCATCACTCATCATCCGCTAACGGCTCTCGGAAAAATAAATAATCCAAAAAAAAAAGTTGCTATCCAGCTATTTTACAAATCAACAAAGAGCTGAGAGAAGCAGAGGCGGGGGTGATTAATAATGGAGGTGTTGGCTGGGCGAGGAACGCAGGTTACAGCGGGGGGATGAATATTTCATGGCTAACATCTGTCTGAGCTGCTGCCAGCACGTTTCCAAGTTCCTACAAATGAACGACAAACGGGAAGTAAGCGAACAAGCCGCCGGGGGACGAAGCGGGAGGAAAAACCAACAGCGAACGTCTTCCTCACCACAAACGATGCGTCGCCCCCCCGAAGTGCCCACAGAAACAGTTCTGTCCCCCACATCCACACTGCAACAACTCAAGTCTGACCAAGAAGGTTTTTCTCATTTCTAGTAAAAAAATATCTCATCACACTCCTTGAGAGAGCAAGAAGTCTTCATCCCGGAACGTCTTCATCCCGGAACGTCTTCCTCCTGGAACGTCTTCATCCCAGAACGTCTTCCTCGGCTGGTGTGAAACCAGGAAACCGCAGAAACGGATGTGAAGCTCGACTCGTTCAGACGGAGGCGGCTGCAGCATCACAGCTCGTTCAGAACCGGGGCCGCTGAGATTGGGTGAGTATAATGAGACCAGCCAGATCAGAGAGGAAGGATGAGAAGAGAAGAAGAGAAGAGAAGAGAAGAGAAGAGAAGAGAAGAGAAGAGAAGAAGGGATAAAATGAGAAGATATGAAAAAGAAGACAAGACATGAGAAAAGATGAGAGGAGAAGACATGAAAAGGACAAGAAGAGAAGAGATGAGAAAAGAAGATGAGAAAAAGATGAGATGGGAAGTTGTAGTATGTTAAAGTATGAACAAGAAGTTGAAGTATGAATGAGAAGAGAAGAGAAGAGAAGATGAGAAGGGATGAGAAAAGAAGCGAAGACATGAGAAAAGATGAGAAGAGATGAGATAAGATGAGGTGAGAATAGATTCAAATAGAAGAGAAGACAAGAGAAAAGAAGAGATGAGAAAAGAAGAGAAGACGAGAAATAATGAGAAGAGAGGAAAAGAGAAGAAAAGAAGGGATGAAAAAGAAGACAAGACGAGAAAAGATGGGTGGAAAAGACATGAAAAGGATGAGAAGAGAAGAGATGAGAAAAGAAAAAAAGATGAGAAAAAGATGAGATGAGAAGAGAAGTCGTATGTTGAAGTATGAATGAGAAGAGAAGATGAGAAGGGATAAGAAAAGAAGCGAAGACATGAGAAAAGATGAGAAGAGATGAGATAAGATGAGGTGAGAATAGATTCAAATAGAAGAGAAGACAAGAGAAAAGAAGAGATGAGAAAAGAAGAGAAGAGAAGACGAGAAAAAATGAGAAGAGAGAGAAAGAGAAGAAAAGATGAGAAGGGATGAGATGAGAAAGAGATGAAAAAGAAGACAAGACGAGAAAAGATGGGTGGAAAAGACATGAAAAGGATGAGAAGAGAAGAGATGAGAAATGAAAAAAGGATGAGAAAAAGATGAGATGAGAAGAGAAGTCGTATGTTGAAGTATGAATGAGAAGAGAAGATGAGAAGGGATGAGATGAGAAGACATGAGAAAACATGAGAAGACATAAGAAAAATGAGAAGAGATAAGAAAAGAAAAAAAAGAACAGATGAGATGAGGAGAGGAGAAGACATGAGAAGAGAAGAGATGACAAAAGAAGAGAAGATGAGAAAAAGATGAGATGAAAAGAGGAAAGCAGAAAAGAAGAGAAGACCAGAAAAGATGAGATGGGAAGAGAATAAATTCAAAGAGATGAGAAGACGTAAGAAGAGATTCAAAGAGATAAGAGAAGAGATGAGAAAAGATGAGATGAGAAAAGAGAAGACATGAGAAAAGATGAGATGAGAACAGAAGAGATGAGGTGAGAAGAGATTCAGAGAGATGAGAAGATATGAAAAAAGACGAGGAGAAGAGATGAGAAAAGAAGAGAAGATGAGAAAAAGGTGAGCTGAGAAGAGAAGATGAAAAAAGAAGAGAAGACATGACAAAAGATGAGATGAGAACAGATGAGATGAGAAGAGGTGAGATCACGTTTAACAGGACGAGACGCCAGCAGCAACAATCAGTACAAAATAAAAGCTGTAAAAAGTTCTGCTGCAACTGTCTCCACCCCAACCAGTCCAGGAACATGGACCTCCTTCCTGGTTCTGGTCCTGATGGAGGTTTTCCTTCCTGGTTCTGGTCCTGATGGAAGTTTTCCTTCCCGGTTCTGGTCCTGATGGAGGTTTTCCTTCCGGATTCTGGTCCTGATGGAGGTTTTCCTTCCTGGTTCTGGTCCTGATGGAGGTTTTCCTTCCGGATTCTGGTCCTGATGGAGGTTTTCCTTCCGGATTCTGGTCCTGATGGAGGTCTTCCTTCCTGGTTCTGGTCCTGATGAAGGTTTTCCTTCCGGATTCTGGTCCTGATGAAGGTTTTCCTTCCGGATTCTGGTTCTGATGGAGGTTTTCCTTCCTGCTTCTGGTCCTGATGGAGGTTTTCCTTCCTGGTTTTGGTCCTGATGTAAGTTTCCTTCCTGGTTCTGGTCCTGATGGAGGTCTTCCTTCCTGGTTCTGGTTCTGATGGAGGTTTTCCTTCCGGATTCTGGTCCTGATGGAGGTTTTCCTTCCTGGTTCTGGTCCTGATGGAGGTTTTCCTTCCGGATTCTGGTCCTGATGGAGGTTTTCCTTCCTGGTTCTGGTCCTGATGTAAGTTTCTTTCCTGGTTCTGGTCCTGATGGAGGTTTTCCTTCCTGGTTCTGGTCCTGATGAAGGTTTTCCTTCCGGATTCTGGTCCTGATGGAGGTTTTCCTTCCGGATTCTGGTCCTGATGGAGGTTTTCCTTCCTGGTTCTGGTCCTGATGAAGGTTTTCCTTCCGGATTCTGGTCCTGATGGAGGTTTTCCTTCCTGGTTCTGGTCCTGATGGAGGTCTTCCTTCCTGGTTCTGGTTCTGATGGAGGTTTTCCTTCCGGATTCTTGTTCTGATGGAGGTTTTCCTTCCTGGTTCTGGTCCTGATGTAAGTTTCTTTCCTGGTTCTGGTCCTGATGGAGGTTTTCCTTCCTGGTTCTGGTCCTGATGGAGGTTTTCCTTCCAGATTCTGGTCCTGATGGAGGTTTTCTTTCCTGGTTCTGGTCCTGATGGAGGTTTTCTTTCCTGGTTCTGGTCCTGATGGAGGTTTTCCTTCCTGGTTTTGGTCCTGATGTAAGTTTCCTTCCTGGTTCTGGTCCTGATGGAGGTTTTCCTTCCTGGTTCTGGTCCTGATGTTTTTTTTGAGGTTTTCCTTCCTGGTTCTGGTCCTGATGGAGGTTTTCCTTCCGGATTCTGGTCCTGATGGAGGTCTTCCTTCCTGGTTCTGGTCCTGATGGATGTTTTCCTTCCGGATTCTGGTCCTGATGGAGGTTTTCCTTCCGGATTCTGGTCCTGATGGAGGTTTTCCTTCCTGGTTCTGGTCCTGATGGAGGTTTTCCTTCCGGATTCTGGTCCTGATGGAGGTTTTCCTTCCGGATTCTGGTCCTGATGGAGGTTTTCCTTCCTGGTTTTGGTCCTGATGGAGGTTTTCCTTCCAGATTCTGGTTCTGATGGAGGTTTTCCTTCCTGGTTCTGGTCCTGATGGAGGTTTTCCTTCCTGGTTCTGGTCCTGATGGAGGTTTTCCTTCCAGGTTCTGGTCCTGATGGAGGTTTTCCTTCCGGATTCTGGTCCTGATGGAGGTCTTCCTTCCTGGTTTTGGTCCTGATGGAGGTTTTCCTTCCAGATTCTGGTCCTGATGGAGGTTTTCCTTCCTGGTTTTGGTCCTGATGTAAGTTTCCTTCCTGGTTCTGGTCCTGATGGAGGTTTTCCTTCCTGGTTCTGGTCCTGATGGAGGTTTTCCTTCCTGGTTCTGGTCCTGATGGAGGTTTTCCTTCCTGGTTCTGGTCCTGATGGAGGTTTTCCTTACGGATTCTGGTTCTGATGGAGGTTTTCCTTCCTGGTTCTGGTCCTGATGGAGGTTTTCCTTACGGATTCTGGTTCTGATGGAGGTTTTCCTTCCTGGTTCTGGTCCTGATCCCCACCTCTGCATCTCAGATGGAGAATAGAAGAGATGCTTTGAAGAAACTGATCCCTGAGGAAGACATACTGGAAAGCTGGTTTTAAGTTGGATTGGAAGTTAACCAGGCTGCGGCTGCGGCTGCTTTTCTGTCCTTTTGTAAAAGCTGCAGCATCAGATCTGCTGTTCCAGTCAGGAATCTTCATCCCTGCTTCTGATGATGAGGATGATTGCGGCCTGCAGGAGGGAAGGTGTGTCTCAAACCGGCAGCCTGGCCCGGTTCTCCTGCAGCTCGGACTGAACGTGGCCATATTCAGCAGATTCAGCTGAATGGAAACATGCTGAGCGTGGGGGGGACCCTTCCTCCTGACACCACGGTATTCCTGCCGGTCTGTGAGCAGACAGAGACGGGGGGGGGGGGGGGGGGGGCGTCAGAGCCGTGTGACAGCACACATTATGAGCCGATTAGTTTACACAGGCAGCTAATGGATCCGATCGCAGAGCATTAATAAACAAGACACTTGCTTTTGTATCCACCATCAGTCTCTCTACCCGCAGCGGGGCTGAGCCGTTCCGGGCCGGACTGGACCAGGACAGGCCGGGCCGGACTAGGCCAGACTGGGCCGGGCCGGGCCAGGCCAGGCCAGGGAAACCGTGTCAATGCCGTGATGCTGGTCACACAGGAGGGAGAATAAACGCCTCAGACGGAGCAATCAGATCATTCTCTCTCCCCGCTGTGGAGAATGAGCGTCATATATCTGCAGGAGTCGATGCGATCAGTGATCAATACCCACCGATCAATGTTTGCAGTCCGCATGCTTTAGAAAACACGTCTCTCCACTCAGATTTTTGACTGCAGAGCAGTGGAGGGGTCACATTAACGTCTTCAGCACCTCCAGACCTGCAGACAGCAGGAACCATTGATGCTAACATGTAGCATCAATGCTAACATGTAGCATAGCAATATGAGTGCAGAAACTCAGCTAAAAGACTCGACTGAGCATCAGCACCCAAACCAAACAGTTCATCATCATCATCATCTTCATCATCATCATCTTCATCATCATCATCATCTTCATCATCTTCATCCACAATAAAGCTGCTAATCACGTCTCCAACAAACCAGGTTCACGTGAAAGCAGACACACTCAGAGACGTCTGACATCACTGGTGGACAGAAACTCTGGCAGCCAATCAGAGACCAGCTCTTCACTCATCCTAGTACTATTTAACTTATTCCTAACATTACTTCAGTCATACCTAGGATTACTTTATTCATACCTAGGACTACTTTCTTCATTGATTGGGATTACTCTACTGTACTCATTTCTGGGACGAGGATAACTTCACTCTTTCCTAGTCATTCCTAGGACTGCTTTGCTAATTCCTAGTACTATTTAACTTACTCCTAGGTGTACTTGTTGCTGGGACTACTTTACTTAATCCTAGGATTATTTTACTAATTCCTAGTACTACTGAACTTATTCCTAATATTACATTCCTCATTCCTCAGATTACTTTACTTAATCCTAGGATAGCTTGAGTAATTCCTAGGATGACTTTTTCTCATTCCTAGTAAAACTTAACTTGTTCTTAAGATTACTAAACTAATTTTTAGTACTAGTTAACTTATTCCTAGGATTACTTTACTCATTCCTTATACGACTTAACTTTTTCCTAAGACTACTTACCTAATTCTTAGTACTATTTAAGTTATTCCTAGGATTACTTTAGTCATTCATGAGATTACTTTACTTGTTCCTAGGATTACTTTATTCATACCTAGGACTACTTTATTTATTCATTGGGATTACTCTACTCATTTATCGGACTAGGATAACTTGACTCCTTGATTCCTAATACTATAACTTATTTCTAGGATAACTTCATTCATTCCTAGATTACTCTTCTCATTCCTAGGACTGCTTTGCTAATTCCTAGTACTATTTAACTTTCTCCTAGGATTACTCATTGCTGGGACTACTTTACTTAATCCTAGGATTATTTTACTCATTCCTCAGATGACTTTACTTAATCCTAATACGACCTTACTTGTTCCTAAGATTCTTAGTACTATTTAAGTTATTCCTAGGATTACTTTAGTCATTCATGAGATGACTTTACTCGTTCCTAGGATTACTTTATTCATTCATTACTCTTCTCATTTATCGGGATAACTTGACTCATTGATTCTTAATACTATAACTTATCTCTAGGATTACTTCACTCATTCCTAGTACTACTTAGGTGATTCCTAGGATTACTCTACTCATTCTTAGGACTACTTTACTAATTCTTATCCTATGATTGCTTTACTCATTCCGAGTACTACTTAACTTATACCTGAAATTACTTTACCCGTTCTTAGGATTACTTTACTTAATCCTAGTATTGTTTTAGTGGTTCCTGATACTACTTTACTGATTCCTAGGTTTTCTTGTGTCATTACTAGTATTACTTTACTCATTCCTATACTTACTTTACTTTATCCTATGATTACTTTACTCATTCCTAGTACTACTTAACTTATTCCTAAAATTAATTTACAGGTTCTTAAGATTACCTTGATCAATCTTTGTACTACTTTACTGATTCCTAGGATAGCTTTACTCTTTTTTTTTGCAGTACCGAGCTGCTATTCTCTGGATTCCATTATGGTTTCTTTCCGCCGGAGACACATGTGCATGTTGTACTGTGTTCCAGGTGAATTTACTCTGACACAGTAACACGTATCTTTAATTAATTTTGGAAATGTCATTTCAGACAGGAGGCGGGAGAATGTGGACGTTGAAGCAAATGTCACATTTATATAATTATTGCTTTAAATTGTTTGATTTACTTCTAATTGATCACGTTCATCTTTAATTCACCAGCTTCATGCTCTTGGTGGAGGTATGGAAGGATGGGGGGTGCATACAAGTTGTATCATACTCTAGAAATTCCTAATCACCACTAATAGAGACCAATAAAACAAAACAAATGGTGTAAACAAAATGTATTCAAGCGCTTGCAGCAGAGAACTGCATCAACCTGCAACGATCGCTCCCAAACTGTCGACGTATTTTAATCGATTCAACACCATAAACAGGAAATATGATTGAATTCTGCATGTTTGTCCCCGTAATCACGAGTCCATCGACATATTTCAGCAGAAAAGAAAGAAAGAAGTCCAGAGCAGCGAGTTTACGCAGAGATCAATCTGCTAATCAGACAATTAATCACCTCAAAAATGCATGTTTATCACGTGTCTGTACCACTTCCATCCTGATGGATTACATGCATTACAGCCCTCTGATTTGTATTCCTCACCGTGCTGATTGCAGAATTACTCTGCTGATGCATAGCTTTTCTCCATGCAAGACTGATGGGACTGATGAACAAAAGGGAGCAGCAAACGGAACGTCTGGCCAAAAAGCAACAAAAGAAAGTGAAGAGATGCAGATAGAAAGATGAAAATGAGAAAGTTGAAGCATTTTTAAAAGATGAGTGGCAGATGGGAGTCTGGCAGGCAGGTACGCCGAGCCGAACGGCAGCTTTTGGCTCCTGCTCGGTGTTTTTGTGACTCGGGGGCGTATTCCCGGCGGTCTGCAGACAACCTCAGGCTGTTCTCTCAACTTCTCCCAGTCTCTGTCTGCCTCCATCAGCCGGGGATCGGGCCTGATGCGAGCGTGCCCACGCTGTCTGTTGCTTCAATAAAGCAGCCACGGCAGACGGGGACCTGGTGGGGGGAAGGGGGGGCCGACAGGCAGCACCAGCTCACAGGCAGCCAGTAATAATTCAGCACAGACATGGAGCAGGGGGCTGCTTTCCCCTGGGTCCGGCAGGACATCGTCTGCTGGAGGCGGTTATCTGAGGACGAGCGCGTGCAGCAGGAGGACGTTTCCACCAGAGGATGCTGAACACGGCTGCAGCAGGCGGGGCTGAAGCTGCAGGCTGGAGGGTTCAGGAGACGGAGAGCGTTCCCGCCTCCAGAAACCAAACACAACAGGGTATCACCGAAGAGCTGGCAGCCCAAATAAGTCAAAAGTACTACTTCACGCATGCCTAATACTACTTCACTCATGCAGAGGACTACTTTATTTAACTAGAACATCTAAGATGAGAGCATTCCTGCCTCCACATCCTAAACACAACAGAGTATCACCGAAAACCTGCAGTCCAATAAATTCCAGAGTACTACTTCACTCATGTCTATTACTACTTCACTCATGTCTATTACTACTTCACTCATGACTATTACTACTTCACTCATGTCTATTACTATTCACTCGTGTCTATTACTACTTCACTCATGCCTATTACTACTTCACTCATGTCTATTACTACTTCACTCATGACTATTACTACTTCACTCATGTCTATTACTATTCACTCGTGTCTATTACTACCTCACTCATGACTATTACTACTTCACTCATGTCTATTACTATTCACTCGTGTCTATTACTACTTCACTCATGCCTATTACTACTTCACTCATGCCTATTACTACTTCACTCATGGCTATTACTACTTCACTCATGGCTATTACTACTTCACTCATGCCTATTACTACTTCACTCATGCCTATTACTACTTCACTCATGGCTATTACTACTTCACTAATGACTATTACTATTCACTCGTCTATGACTACTTCACTCATGCCTATTACTACTTCACTCATGGCTATTACTACTTCACTCATGCCTATTACTACTTCACTCATGCCTATTACTACTTCACTCATGGCTATTACTACTTCACTAATGACTATTACTATTCACTCGTCTATTACTACTTCACTCATGCCTATTACTATTCACTCGTGTCTATTACTACTTCACTCATGACTATTACTACTTCACTCATGTCTATTACTATTCACTCGTGTCTATTACTACTTCACTCATGTCTATTACTATTCACTCGTGTCTATTACTACTTCACTCATGACTATTACTACTTCACTCATGTCTATTACTATTCACTCGTGTCTATTACTACTTCACTCATGCCTATTACTACTTCACTCATGACTATTACTACTTCACTCATGGCTATTACTACTTCACTCATGCCTATTACTATTCACTCGTGTGTATTACTACTTCACTCATGACTATTACTACTTCACTCATGTCTATTACTATTCACTCGTGTCTATTACTACTTCACTCATGCCTATTACTACTTCACTCATGACTATTACTACTTCACTCATGGCTATTACTACTTCACTCATGCCTATTACTATTCACTCGTGTCTATTACTACTTCACTCATGCCTATTACTACTTCACTCATGCCTATTACTACTTCACTCATGGCTATTACTACTTCACTAATGACTATTACTATGCACTCGTCTATTACTACTTCACTCATGACTATTAATATTCACTCATGCCTATTACTACTTCACTCATGCCTATTACTACTTCACTCATGACTATTACTATTCACTCATGCCTATTACTACTTTACTCATGACTATTACTAATCACTCATGCCTATTACTACTCCACTCATGCCTGTTACTACTTCACTCATGACTATTACTATTCACTCATGCCTATTACTACTCCACTCATGCCTGTTACTACTTTACTCATGACTATTCACTCATGCCTATTACTACTCCACTCATGCCTATTACTACTTCACTCATGCCTATTACTACTTCACTCATGACTATTACTATTCACTCATGCCTATTACTACTTTACTCATGCCTATTACTACTTCACTCATGACGATTACTACTTCACTCATACCTATTACTACTTTACTCATGACTATTACTACTTCACTCATGTCTATTACTATTCACTCATGCCTATTACTACTTCACTCATGCCTATTACTACTTTACTCATGCCTATTACTACTTCACTCATGTCTATTACTATTCACTCATGCCTATTACTATTCACTCATGCCTGTTACTACTTCACTCATGCCTATTACTACTTCACTCATGACTATTACTATTCACTCATGCCTATTACTACTCCACTCATGCCTGTTACTACTTCACTCATGACTATTACTACTTCACTCATGGCTATTACTACTTCACTAATGACTATTACTATGCACTCGTCTATTACTACTTCACTCATGACTATTAATATTCACTCATGCCTATTACTACTTCACTCATGCCTATTACTACTTCACTCATGCCTATTACTACTTCACTCATGACTATTACTATTCACTCATGCCTATTACTACTTCACTCATGACTATTACTATTCACTCATGCCTATTACTACTCCACTCATGCCTGTTACTACTTCACTCATGACTATTACTACTTCACTCATGGCTATTACTACTTCACTAATGACTATTACTCTGCACTCGTCTATTACTACTTCACTCATGACTATTAATATTCACTCATGCCTATTACTACTTCACTCATGCCTATTACTACTTCACTCATGACTATTACTATTCACTCATGCCTATTACTACTTTACTCATGACTATTACTATTCACTCATGCCTATTACTACTCCACTCATGCCTGTTACTACTTCACTCATGCCTATTACTACTTCACTCATGACTATTACTATTCACTCATGCCTATTACTACTCCACTCATGCCTGTTACTACTTTACTCATGCCTATTACTACTTCACTCATGCCTATTACTACTTCACTCATGACTATTACTATTCACTCATGCCTATTACTACTTTACTCATGCCTATTACTACTTCACTCATGACGATTACTACTTCACTCATGACTATTACTACTTTACTCATGACTATTACTATTCACTCATGCCTATTACTACTTCACTCATGACTATTACTATTCACTCATGCCTGTTACTACTTCACTCATGCCTATTACAACTTCACTCATGACTATTACTATTCACTCATGCCTATTACTACTCCACTCATGCCTGTTACTACTTCACTCATGACTATTACTACTTCACTCATGCCTATTACTACTTCACTCATGACTATTACTATTTACTCATGACTATTACTATTTCACTCATGACAATTACTATTTACTCATGACTATTACTACTTCACTCATGACTATTACTACTTCACTCATGCCTATTACTACTCCACTCATGCCTGTTACTACTTTACTCATGACTATTACTATTCACTCATGCCTATTACTACTCCACTCATGCCTGTTACTACTTCACTCATGCCTATTACTACGTCACTCATGACTATTACTATTCACTCATGCCTATTACTACTTTACTCATGACTATTACTATTCACTCATGCCTATTACTACTCCACTCATGCCTGTTACTACTTCACTCATGCCTATTACTACTTCACTCATGATTATTACTATTCACTCATGCCTATTACTACTCCACTCATGCCTGTTACTACTCCACTCATGACTATTACTACTTCACTCATGACTATTACTATTCACTCATGCCTATTACTACTTCACTCATGCCTATTACTACTTCACTCATGACTATTACTATTCACTCATGCCTATTACTACTTCACTCATGCCTATTACTACTTTACTCATGACTATTACTATTCACTCATGCCTATTACTACTCCACTCATGCCTGTTACTACTTCACTCATGCCTATTACTACTTCACTCATGATTATTACTATTCACTCATGCCTATTACTACTCCACTCATGCCTGTTACTACTCCACTCATGACTATTACTATTTACTCATGCCTATTACTACTTTACTCATGACTATTACTATTCACTCATGCCTATTACTACTCCACTCATGCCTGTTACTACTTCACTCATGACTATTACTATTCACTCATGCCTATTACTACTCCACTCATGCCTATTATTACTCCACTCATGACTATTACTACTTCACTCATGACTATTACTACTTTACTCATGACTATTACTATTCACTCATGCCTATTACTACTCCATTCATGCCTATTACTACTCCATTCATGATTATTACTATTCACTCATGCCTATTACTACTCCACTCATGCCTATTACTACTTCACTCATGCCTATTACTACTTCACTCATGATTATTACTATTCACTCATGCCTATTACTACTCCACTCATGCCTGTTATTACTCCACTCATGACTATTACTATTTACTCATGCCTATTACTACTCCACTCATGCCTATTACTACTTCACTCATGACTATTACTACTTCACTCATGACTATTACTACTCCACTCATGCCTATTACTACTCCACTCATGACTATTACTACTTCACTCATGACTATTACTATTCACTCATGCCTATTACTACTCCACTCATGACTATTACTATTCACTCATGCCTATTACTACTTCACTCATGTCTATTACTATTCACTCATGCCTATTACTACTCCACTCATGCCTATTACTATTTCACTCATGCCTATTACTACTTCACTCATGACTATTACTATTCACTCATGCCTATTACTACTCCACTCATGCCTGTTACTACTTCACTCATGCCTATTACTACTTCACTCATGACTATTACTATTCACTCATGCCTATTACTACTTCACTCATGACTATTACTACTTCACTCATGCCTATTACTACTTCACTCATGACTATTACTATTTACTCATGACTATTACTATTTCACTCATGACTATTACTATTTACTCATGACTATTACTACTTCACTCATGCCTATTACTACTTCACTCATGCCTATTACTACTTCACTCATGCCTATTACTACTTCACTCATGACTATTACTATTTACTCATGACTATTACTACTTCACTCATGACTATTACTACTTTACTCATGACTATTACTATTCACTCATGCCTATTACTACTTCACTCATGACTATTACTACTTCACTCATGCCTATTACTACTTCACTCATGACTATTACTATTCACTCATGCCTATTACTACTTCACTCATGCCTATTACTACTTCACTCATACCTATTACTACTTCACTCATGCCTATTACTACTTCACTCATGAGTATTACTATTTCACTCATGACTATTACTACTGCACTCATGACTATTACTACTTCACTCATGACTATTACTATTTCACTCATGACTTATACTACTTCACTCATGCCTATTACTACTTCACTCATGACTATTACTACTCCACTCATGCCTGTTACTACTTCACTCATGCCTATTACTACTTCACTCATGACTATTACTATTCACTCATGCCTATTACTACTTCACTCATGCCTATTACTACTTCACTCATGACTATTACTATTCACTCATGCCTATTACTACTTCACTCATGCCTATTACTACTCCACTCATGACTATTACTATTCACTCATGCCTATTACTACTTCACTCATGACTATTACTACTTCACTCATGCCTATTACTACTTCACTCATGACTATTACTATTCACTCATGCCTATTACTACTTCACTCATGCCTATTACTACTTCACTCATACCTATTACTACTTCACTCATGCCTATTACTACTTCACTCATGAGTATTACTATTTCACTCATGCCTATTACTACTGCACTCATGCCTATTACTACTTCACTCATGACTATTACTATTTCACTCATGACTTATACTACTTCACTCATGCCTATTACTACTTCACTCATGACTATTACTACTCCACTCATGCCTGTTACTACTTCACTCATGCCTATTACTACTTCACTCATGACTATTACTATTCACTCATGCCTATTACTACTTCACTCATGCCTATTACTACTTCACTCATACCTATTACTACTTCACTCATGCCTATTACTACTTCACTCATGCCTATTACTACTTCACTCATGAGTATTACTATTTCACTCATGACTATTACTACTTCACTCATGACTATTACTATTTCACCCATGACTTATACTACTTCACTCATGCCTATTACTACTTCACTCATGACTATTACTATTCACTCATGCCTATTACTACTTCACTCATGCCTATTACTACTCACTCATGACTATTACTACTTCACTCATACCTTTTACTATTTACTCATGCCTATTACTATTTCACACTTGCCTATTACTACTTCACTCATACCTAGTACTACTTCACTCATTTCTAGTAGTATTTTACTTGTTCCTATAACTGCGTTATTCATCTTTAGTACTACTTCATTCATGCCTTGTAGTACCTTACTTATTCTTACTTAGTGTGAATTTATAGCAAAATAAATAAAATCACAACCATAAAACAGAAAATATAAAATGACAATGAAATAAAAAGAATAGTTTATATTTTTCAGTAAAAAAATACTATAGATAGATAGATAGATAGATAGATAGATAGATAGATAGATAGATAGATAGATAGATAGATAGATAGATAGATAGATAGATAGATAGATAGATAGATAGATAGATAGATAGATAGATAGATAGACAGACAGACAGACAGACAGACAGACAGACAGACAGACAGACAGACAGACAGACAGACAGACAGACAGACAGACAGACAGACAGATAGATAGATAGATAGATAGATAGATAGATAGATAGATAGATAGATAGATAGATAGATAGATAGATAGATTAAAAGGGCAAAAAATACCTGAAAACAATCTTTTAAATAACATTTTCAAAATGTTTATATTTGAATAAATACTTCAAAAACTTAAAACTTCTCGGAAAAGAAATCAACATTTATAAAGTTAAACTTTTTAATTTTTTAACTGTAATTGAGTTATTTAAGGGATCATAATTTCACTGTTCACCAGATCTGCATGATCTGTCTGTCAGCCTGTTTTCTTCCCTGCTCGTCTTCCTCGTCTGGAGTAAACAGTCTGTGCTGATGAAGCTCGATGAGGCAAACTCCTGCTTTTCTTCCTCAGATTACATTAAAGGCCTTTTGTTAAGTCTCACCTCGTCTCCAAGGACGTTTTCTCAACCTTGTCTAACCTCGCTGTCACTTCCCAGGCAGGATGACACATCCCCGTTTCATTTCCCTGCTTTTGTACTGGGAGCACAAATCCCCGCTCTGGGGCGGATCCGGACAGAACAATGAGCCGGGTTGCCATCGTGGTTTTAACTGGCTGAACCAGAGGAACTCGCTGGATTTCAGCCAAAACCATTCATTCACGCGGAGTTCCTCACACGCCCACGTTGTTTGGCTGCTTTATGTTGGGAAGTCCTCATCTATCACTGCCATCATGGTGATATACCGGGAGACAGAAGGTAGATTCCTGAAGCTACCTGTAAATCACAATTTCCATTTGTCTGTGAAAATAACCAGATTATCAGATTATCCAAATATCAATGCATTAAATTAAACGTGTTTTATTCAATGGTTTATGCTGAACAACGTCCTCTCATAGCTCCCTGTAAAGTAACTTACCAACCAGTTACTCAGCAGCTACTACGCAATTACTAACAGTTACTAACCAGTAACTAAGCAGTCAGTAACAGTTACTAAGCTGTTACTGACCAGATACTAACCAGTTACTGAGCAGTTACTAAGCAATTACTATGTAGTTACTAAGCGGATGTTAACAGTTACTAAACACTTACTAAGCTGATAATAAGAAGTTACGAAGCAGTCATTAAGCAGTCAGTAACAGTTACTAAGGAGGTACTAAGCAGTTATTAAGTAGATATTAAGCAGTTACTCAGCAGTCAGTAACAGTTACCAGTCACTCACAGTTAATAAGCAGTGACTAACAATTATGAAGGACTGACTAAGAAAATATTAAGCAGTTACTAAGCAGTTATTAACAGTTATTAAGCAGTCACTACCAGTTACTAAGAAGTTATTAAGCAGTTATTAATCAGATGTTAAGCAGCTGCTAAGCAACCAGTAACAGTTACTAAGCAGCTATTAACCAATTACTAAGCAGTTACTAAGCAGTCAGTTACCAAGTAGTCAGTAACAGCTAAGTAGTTACTAAGCAGATATTAACAGTTACTGAGAACTTACTAAGCTGATATTAAGCAGTAACTAGGCAGTCATTAAGCAGATATTAAGCAGTTACTGGTCAGTCAGTTACAGTTACCAAGCAGTCACGAACAGTTACAAAGGAGTTACTAGGCAGTTATTAAGCAGTTACTAAGCTGTTAGTTACAGTTACTAAGCAGTCACTAACAATTACTAAGGAGTTACTTAATAGTTATTAAGCAGATATTAAGCAGTAACTAAGCAGTCAGTAACAAATACCAAGCAGTCACTAACAGTTACTAAGAAGTTACAAAGCAGTAATTAAGCAGTTACTAAGCAGTTAGTAACATTTATTAAGCGCTCACTAACAGTTACTAAGCAGTAATTAAGCAGTTTCTAAGCACATATTGAGCAGTTCCTAGGAAACAGTACCAGTAACTAAGCAGTTACTAGGGAAATACTTAAGTTTCTAAATTTCTCATAAAGCTAAGACTTGATTATTTTAACATGAAAACTTTTTTTTCTTGTAAATTGCAATTTGTTTTTTAAAATATTGACTTTTTCTTGTAAAATTATGACATAACACGTGAAATAACTTTCTTTTTGTAAAATTACATCATTTTACTTGGAATACTTTGACTTTATTTTTGAAAATGGCCATTTTTTCTCATAAAATTGCAACTTTTTTCGTGTAAAATCACTTTCTCGCAATATCGGACTTTTTGTAAAATTATGTCTTCATGTACTGTAAAGTAACTTTTTTCTTGTAAAATTTCAGCTCTTTTTTTCTTGTAGCACTACAACTTCATACTCGTAAAATTACAACTTTATTCTCATGAATTGACATCTGTTTCAACTTTTTTTTAGTAAAATGACAAACCTTTCCTGTAATATTATGACTACTCTGAAAATTATGACTTTTCTTGTAAAATTATTACTTTGTTCTCGAACATTTATGACTTTATTCTCAAAGTCTGTAAAACAATCTTTCTTCCTAATATTACTCTAATACTTCGTCGTATGTGAAGGAGTTTTGAGGCACCGGAAAAGTCGTGAAGGGATTTCTGAGCTGGGAGTAAACAGGACATGTTCCCCTGCACCTTCGTTAATCTCTACCATGCTGAAAGGACTCGCAGCACAAATTCTCCTGGTTGTTTGTACGGTGTGGCCCGAGGCCCAAATTTCTCATCCTCTGCAGATACAGAGTCCCTTGTTTTCCATTTAATGGAATCCATTTCACCCGGTGACGTCACATTCGATGTGCGACTGCTGGCGCCTCTAATTGAATTTGAGGAGTGAAATCGGTCTTTGATCTCGCAGTCGTACTTCTTCTTGTGGTCAGGGATGTTCTCCTCAGGCAGAAGTCCTCCCTGTAAGAGCAGAAACTGATGCTAAAACTTCAAATGCTGATTGGTTTTAATGAGTGAGGAGAAAAAGCTGAATCCATATCAAAGACGTCCTGGGCTCCAGGAGCCGATGCGGCTCACTGCAGGAATACCGGGAACTCATTATTCTGCAACTCAGACGGAGAAAAGGAGGAAAAACAAGTCTGGAGACGGATTTCAAATGATCAGAATTCAAGTCAGAAAACGCTCTTCTGGCTCTGCTACTCGCAGACGTGTCTGCCGGATGCTGAGCGCGTAGCATCATGAACACACACTCCAGCCTCGCGTGCAGCAGCAGGAGGGGGGTGCACCCTGCTGCTCTCTCGCGCGACCTGTGCGGCGGTGGCGTTTGTCTGCGAGCCGTACAGGTGATCATGAATGATAATGCTGCAGACGATCACATAAATTAGCTGCGACTGTGATCCTTGCGCGCATCGGTGCGCCGCGCGGCAAAGAGTTGAATGCAAATGCGTTTCTGCATTAATCCGAGACGTGCTGATTGAATTGCAAATGCACTAAAGTAACTGTTTTTAAATTCATTTAAAGGCTTTGAATAGTGATTGGCTCTTTCCCCTCCTGCACTGCAGCACACGAAGACTCAGAAAGTTGGTTTTACATTCCTGCCGAGAACGAGCGGCTGAGCGGGATGTCGCGTTAAATATGTCAACATCACAGATGCAACTCGAAAAAACCCCACAGGACCAGAACCAGGATGGAAAACCTCCATCAGGACCAGAACCAGGAAGGAAAACCTCCATCAGGACAAGAATCAGGAAAGAAAACCCCCATCAGGACCAGAACCAGGAAGGAAAACCTCCATCAGGACAAGAATCAGGAAAGAAAACCCCCATCAGGACCAGAACCAGGAAGGAAAACCTCCATCAGGACCAGAACCAGGAAAGAGAACCTCCATCAGGACCAGAACCACGGAGGAAAACCTCCATCAGGACCAGAACCAGGGAGGAAAGCCTCCATCAGGACCAGAACCAGGAAAGAGAACCTACATCAGGACCAGAACCAGGAAGGAAAACCTCCGTCAGGACCAGAAACAGGAAGGAAAACCTCCATCAGGACCACAGAACCAGGGAGGAAAACCTCCCATCAGGACCAGAATCAGGAAAGAAAACCCCCATCAGGACCCGAACCAGGGAGGAAAACCTCCATCAGGACCAGAACCAGGAAAGAGAACCTCCATCAGGACCAGAACCAGGAGGAAAGCCTCCATCAGGACCAGAACCAGGAAAGAGAACCTACATCAGGACCAGAACCAGGACAGAGAACCTCCATCAGGACCAGAACCAGGAAAGAGAACCTCCATCAGGACCAGAACCAGGAAAGAGAACCTTCATCAGGACCAGAACCAGGGAGGAAAGCCTCCATCAGGACCAGAACCAGAAAGGAAAACCTCCATCAGGACCAGAACCGGGAAGGAAAACCTCCATCAGGACCAGAACCAGGAAGGAAAACCTCCATCAGGACCAGAACCAGGAAGGAAAACCTCCATCAGGACCAGAACCAGGAAGGAAAACCTCCATCAGGACCAGAACCAGGAAAAATAACCTCCATTAGGACCAGAACCAGGAAAGAGAACCTTCATCAGGACCAGAACCAGGTAGGAAAACCTCCATCAGGACCAGAACCAGGAAGGAAAACTCCATCAGGACAAGAATCAGGAAAGAAAACCCCCATCAGGACCAGAACCAGGAAGGAAAACCTCCATCAGGACAAGAATCAGGAAAGAAAACCCCCATCAGGACCAGAACCAGGAAGGAAAACCTCCATCAGGACCAGAACCAGGAAAGAGAACCTCCATCAGGACCAGAACCACGGAGGAAAACCTCCATCAGGACCAGAACCAGGGAGGAAAGCCTCCATCAGGACCAGAACCAGGAAAGAGAACCTACATCAGGACCAGAACCAGGAAGGAAAACCTCCGTCAGGACCAGAAACAGGAAGGAAAACCTCCATCAGGACCAGAACCAGGGAGGAAAACCTCCATCAGGACCAGAATCAGGAAAGAAAACCCCCATCAGGACCCGAACCAGGGAGGAAAACCTCCATCAGGACCAGAACCAGGAAAGAGAACCTCCATCAGGACCAGAACCAGGGAGGAAAGCCTCCATCAGGACCAGAACCAGGAAAGAGAACCTACATCAGGACCAGAACCAGGACAGAGAACCTCCATCAGGACCAGAACCAGGAAAGAGAACCTCCATCAGGACCAGAACCAGGAAAGAGAACCTTCATCAGGACCAGAACCAGGGAGGGAAAGCCTCCATCAGGACCAGAACCAGAAAGGAAAACCTCCATCAGGACCAGAACCGGGAAGGAAAACCTCCATCAGGACCAGAACCAGGAAGGAAAACCTCCATCAGGACCAGAACCAGGAAGGAAAACCTCCATCAGGACCAGAACCAGGAAGGAAAACCTCCATCAGGACCAGAACCAGGAAAAATAACCTCCATTAGGACCAGAACCAGGAAAGAGAACCTCCATCAGGACCAGAACCAGGTAGGAAAACCTCCATCAGGACCAGAACCAGGAAGGAAAACCTCCATTAGGACCAGAACCACGGAGGAAAACCTCCATCAGGACCAGAACCAGGAAAAAGAACCTCCATCAGGACCAGAACCAGGAAAGAGAACCACCATCAGGACCAGAACCAGGGAGGAAAACCTCCATCAGGACCAGAACCAGGAAAAGAACCTCCATCAGGACCAGAACCTGGAAAGAGAACCTCCATTAGGACCAGAACCAGGGAGGAAAACCTCCATCAGGACCAGAACCAGGAAAGAGAACCTACATCAGGACCAGAACCAGGACAGAGAACCTCCATCAGGACCAGAACCAGGAAAGAGAACCTTCATCAGGACCAGAACCAGGAAGGAAAACCTCCATCAGGAGTATTTCTGCTGAGTCATCAGAGTATTTCTGTGAAGTCACAGTATTTCTGCAGAGTAATTAAAGTAGTTTTCCAGAGTAATCAGAGTATTTCTACAGAGTGATCAGAGTATGTCTAGAGATGACTCAGAGTTGTTCTGGAATCTGAGGTGTACAGTGTGAAGAGCAGTGGTGAGAGTACATTTCCCTGTGGTACTCCAGTGCTGCTGACCACCATCCTTCAGTCTGGTTGTTAGCTGGTCATCCAGGTGTTGAGGATCCAGCTGGATGTTAGTGAGCTGATGATGATGATGATGATGATGAACATGAGGGGGATGATATATATATATATATTAATGAGGATGATGATGATGGCAGGTATACAGTAATATTCAGGGTCAGTTTATGAAATATTTTACTTTCTGGAGTTTTCAGGCTCTGTGTTCCTGCTTTTGTGTTTTATTGACGAGTTAACATCCGAGTAGATAAAATGAAAGTTTTTATCCGGTTCCGACTGGAACGTTTGCAGAAAGAATTTCGTAGCTTAATTCCACACGACTTCACTAAAATCTGACGTTTTGGCTCAGTTCAGTTTGTTCTCCTCCGATCAAAAAGGTCAGAAAGTCTTTTTCTTGCATTCAGGCCGGACGGCAGTGAGCAGGAACTTCTATGTGAGCAGAAGCCGAGAAGCGACCACATGTCTGGTAGATGTCCCTCTGCCTTCGCCAGGGAATATGGCTGCTATCGAGCCGCGCCTCAGGCTACATTCTTTGTTCTGTGATATCAAACCCGCTCGCTGGTGCAGCACGGGATCAAAATCTGGGAGGAACATTGATATTCAGACAAAATAGTAGCAGTGGCCTTTGAAATAATCTTTTCCATGCAAGACCATCCATTTTCCTTCCACATGCGCTACATTAGGACACAGCGCATCACAGAGGGAAGCAGCGGGAATTCAGTCCATGTTTCCTTTGAAATCCTTCCCAGGAAAAGCTGCTTCCCTCCAGTCAGCAGGCGAGGAGCCGATGCGGTGCGTCGGCGTGCAGCGTGGAAGTATGCAGAGTGCTGTGCTGCAGTAAAACGCAGCAGATTCCTCCCAGGGGACGCGAGGATGAGGATGGGGGAGGAAGAGGGGCTGGGGGGGGGGGGGGGGGACGACACATTATTCACACGATGCTTTTATCATGTTTCTAAAGTCTGATCCTGCAGAGAAAACGTCGACTTCAAATCATCCTGCATGTGTAACTTTATTCTGTTCAAATGCACAAATGTATCTAGAAATAATGATAATAATGAAATGACTAATATTACTACTACTAATAATAATAATGATCATTATTGTTAATTAATTTATTATTATTATAATTATTATTATAATTATTATTAGAAAGGTCAGAGTTAATCCGGCTCTCGACCTGAACCTGCTGGTGGAGATGATGGTGATGATGATGGTGTGACATGTGAGGGATGAAGAATAAACAGATGTGGGGGATGGGAGGACATGTGGTGCTTTGATGGGTTAACTTTCATTTTTCCTGCCGGTTCTCTGCTGTGTGGAGCAGTATTACAGTCTTCCATCTCAGCCTGGTATTCCAGGACTCAGCCTGGTATTCCAGGACTTGACCTGGTATTCCAGGACCTGGTTTTCCAGGACTTGACCTGGTATTCCAGGACTTGACCTGGTTTTCCAGGACTTGACCTGGTTTTCCAGGACTCGGCCTGGAATACCAGGACTTGACCTGGTTTTCCAGGACTTGACCTGGTTTTCCAGGTGCCGGTGGGTCAACATCTGTCCTCCATGTCTCGTCCATATTTCACACGCTCACCAAACTTTACTGGACTCACACAAGCTTTCAGGACTAAACTGAAACTCACCGTCCCGTTTAACGCCTGTTCTACTTCCTCTACGCAAATATCCAACCAGCCAATCACACAGCAGCATTTCATCGGCGACTCGCTGAGGTTAAAACTCAACATCAACAGCTGAAAGCATCCAGGTGCGAGTCCTGTCTAAGCCACGCCTCCTTTCCAATAACCCCATACTAAGCAATTACTGGTTTCCATGGAGATGACTCATCACTGGTACATGCTGTTCTACCTTGTTGCAACATCGTCATGACGATGAGAGTTCAGCTTCTAATCAGTTTCCACCCACATCCTCCTGATTCATGCGCCAGGTAACGCCCCTTTTCAGGCCACGCCCCCAACACCAACACCCGGTCCTGCTCTCCTTTTTTATAGTGAATTTAGCATTTTCTTTAATTAGACGATGTGAATAATTTGAGGACGACCGTAGGAACCTTGTCACCAAAGTAAACCGGATCCACCAGAACCACATCTTCTCCTGATCTACGGAGTGTGTGAAGTTTAAAACCTTCCATGTGCAGTTTTATGATCAGATGTCCAGAAACAAAACCGTTTTAAAAGTCTGAATGTGGCTTCATCTTAGTGATCTTTGTCGTAGCAGTGAACCGGTTCCACCAGAAACCACTTTATCCTTCATGTTTATGAAGATTTTGATCGTTTACACTGAAATATCAACATAATCGCACGAGTATCGATCGATATCGGTACCAACATTGGTACAGATGTGACCTATATTCATCCTGGGGGCCACTTCAGACCTTCTGGTGGGCTGGTTTTGGCCCCCGGGGCCGTATGATTGACACCCCTCATGTTCTCCTTTCTGCAGACACCTTCTTCTACCTGGTCGTGTTACGAATCCACACCTGAGTCAAAACACGGTTGCGCAACGCTGCCAGGCTGAGTCAGCCTGCGTGATGCAACAGTGGCCATGACGCCTGGGAGGGGTGCGGACCTGCTTTTACAGTCTCAGCCCGGCCGTCAGTCCAAGTCCACTCCCGTAGGCCACAAATCCGTCACAGAGCCGCCGGGGTTCAGAGGTCAGGGCGCGAGCGTGGGCTGTAATCTGCAGACGGCCCAGCCCTGCGTACAGTCACCAGACTAAACATGGCTGCAGTCATTCGTCTCGCCGAGCGTCTCGCGGTCCAGATTTCATAAATGCTGATGAGCTGCCAGCAGACGGTCCAGCGGTGGAGCATGTCTGGCCCCCGGCGCTTGGATGTGGAGGGGGATTACACTCAAGGTTGTCGGCCCGGTGGCTGGAGGCCAAGATAGAGAAATGCAGAGCGAGGGAAAACAGAGAGGCGAAGGGAAACCGTGGAGGAGTGAGGGAGACTGCCTACTTATCAGCTGCGAGGGTGATGTGCAAACAGAGGCCTTTCAGGGCTGCCAGCCACACAATAGCTTTGTTTGCTGTGCAATAGAAACCAGTTGTTGGCTGCTGAGTCAATATTTACTGCCTAATGGAATGTGTGTTGTGCTCCTACTGCCCGACACCGGAATGGAGGAGGGAGGTTTAACCTTCCCTCTATGTCTTTATAACCACCATCATTCTTTATCTCTCCCTCCCTCTAACACACCCACAGAGTTCTGTAACTCACTTCCTCCTCTGGTCTTTCCCTCCTGTCAATCATACATCTTATCTCTCACATCTGGAACGATGTCACAGCACGACGGAAACACCAAATAAGGTTCGGAGTGAGAAAAGATTATTTACCAGCAGAAAGGGAAATGAATCTGAAGATTTATTAGTGACAAAGTCGGATCAGATGAGAATCGCCTGTTCCACCTCATTATGATGATAATTGCCTGTTCAACCCCATCGTGATGAGAATCTCACCTTCCACCTCATCATGATGAGAATCTCTCGTTCCACCTCATCATAATGAGAATCTCTCGTTCCACCTCATCATGATGAGAATCTCTCGTTCCACCTCATCATAATGAGAATCTCTCGTTCCACCTCATCATAATGAGAATCTCTCGTTCCACCTCATCATGATGAGAATCTCTCGTTCCACCTCATCATAATGAGAATCTCTCGTTCCACCTCATCATGATGAGAATCTCTTGTTCCATCTCATCATGATGAGAATCTGCCATTCCACCTCATCATGATGAGAATCTCTCGTTCCACCTCATTACGAAGAGAATCTCCTGTTCTGCCTCATCATGATGAGAATTTCCTGTTCGACCTCATCACAATGATAATCTCTCATTTCACCTCATCGTGATGAGAATCTTCCTTTCCACCTCATCATGAGAATCTCTCGTTCCATCTCATCATGATGAGAATCTCCTGTTCCACCTCATCATGATGAGAATCTCTCGTTCCACCTCATCATGATGAGAATCTCTCGTTCCATCTCATTACAATGAAAATCTCTCGTTCCACCTCATTACGATGAGAATCTCTCATTCCACCTCATTATGATGAGAATCTCTTGTTCCATCTCATCATGATGAGAATCTGCCATTCCACCTCATTACGAAGAGAATCTCCTGTTCTGCCTCATCATGATGAGAATTTCCTGTTCGACCTCATCACAATGACAATCTCTCATTTCACCTCATCGTGATGAGAATCTTCCATTCCACCTCATCATGAGAATCTCTCGTTCCATCTCATCATGATGAGAATCTCCTGTTCCACCTCATCATGATGAGAATCTCTCATTCCACCTCATCATGATGAGAATCTCTCGTTCCATCTCATCATGATGAGAATCTCTCGTTCCACCCCATCATGATGAGAATCTCTCGTTCCACCTCATCATGATGAGAATCTCTCGTTCCATCTCATCATGATGAGAATCTCTCGTTCCACCACATTATGATGAGAATCTCTCGTTCCATCTCATTATGATGAGAATCTCTCGTTCCATCTCATTACAATGAAAATCTCTCGTTCCACCTCATTACGATGAGAATCTCTCATTCCACCTCATTATGATGAGAATCTCTCGTTCCATCTCATCATGATGAGAATCTCTTTTTCCACCTCATTATGATGAGAATCTCTCGTTCCATCTCATCATGATGAGAATCTCTCATTCCACCTCATTATGATGAGAATCTCTCATTCCACCTCATCATGATGAGAATCTCTCGTTCCATCTCATCATGATGAGAATCTCTCGTTCCACCTCCGTGTGAAAATCCCAGTAAGTACGCAGAACAAGAACCATTAAATCAGCACATCTTCATCATTACATGTTGCCGTGTGATTGGCTGGTTATATCCGTTACCAGGAAGTAGAACTTGGAGCTGATGAAGAGGATGGTGAGTGCATTTATCAAGTCCAACATGGCACCAAGGCCACAGCTGCTAACAAAGCGATAGCTCAGCGATGACATCACTGCAGGAACAGAAAGAAGCTTTTGTCCTGCAGCGTTTTTCCGGACAGAAGAAGAGAAACGTGGTGTTTTCTTCCTCAGACCACCTACAGCTTCATCTCCGAGCTGTTCGGTGTTTGCTTCACCTTTAACCAGGTGTCAGGCGAAGTCGGAGCTTCAGTTTCCGTACAGCTGGGAGGATTACGGAGGAGAGGACCGTCGTGGCAGTGACATACAGGAGGGGGTTTCCATGGCGACACCGAGGCAGTGAAAAGGCCGGACCAGTGTGTTTATGTGTGGAGACGGTCCAGTTCCAGACACAGTGGAAGCATTCATGATCTACGATCCGGCCTCCAGCAGCCGTCAGCTTTAAATCAGAGCCTGAAGGCTGCAGATCTGCAGCGTTCCCGATCCCGCTCCGATCCCGGCTCAGTCCAACGTTCCTCCAGAACTGATGATTTCATCCCTGCTTCATTCCCCGACAGCATCTCTGCCCAGTGACCAGGCTCGTATTTAATCCCCCGTCATGAACAACTGATGTCTGCGCGTCGTGTTTGGTCATGGCGTCCCGCCGTCCAGGAGACAAACATTTAGCCTCTATCGCCTCTAATCATCCTTTCTGGATGAAAATGAAATGTTTTCATAAATCTGGCTGCTAACGAGTCGAATCCTCTCCGTAAACGCTGCATCGGTGCAGAACCATCTCTTTATCATAAGGCTGTGATTCTCAATGAGTTCAACAAATACTTTGTAAACTCTGGATTTGACCTGGTAAATAAAATAAAAACCCTAAAAACAGCAATAATATGAAAAGAGTTTTGTAAAATATTGGAAAAAGTATTTTATATCAGACTGGAAAACTTCATCTCCAAACATATTTTGTACGACCATCAATGTGGCTTCAGGAAAAATAAAACTTCTTCATTTGCACTTCTAGATTTTGTGGAAGAGTTAACTTCTGCAATTGGAAAAAAAAAGTACGCCATTGGGATTTTCTTGGATTTCAAAAAGGCTTTTGATCCAATAAAACATAAGTTATTTAAAAAATAAAAAAACTACAAAGCTATGGTGTGAGAGGCGTGGCCCTTTCATGGCTCGCTAGTTATCTAAAAAACAGAAAACAGTACGTTGAAATGGATCAGGTAACATCAAAAACAATGAAAACAGAGTATGGAGTTCCGCAAGGCTCACTTTTGGGACCATTATTATTTATTTAGTATATTAATAATCCCTGTGTGGTGTCCAGTCTGTTAAAAAAAAAAAAATTTGTTTGCTGATGATACAAATCTTTTTTGTTCTGGGGACAATTTGAAGGAGCTTTTGGAAAAGGTTGGTAAAGAACTTAACAAATAGGGGATTATCACGGTTCCGCGTTCCGGTTTCCGGAAGTTGAAACATTTGAAGCTTCCTCTTCTGGGCCAGGAATGGCTCGATGTTGCTGCTCTGTTCCATTGTGTACATCTAATAAACATCGCCAGCCGTACCGAAGTTTTCATGGATTCCCGACTGAAAAGACACTAAGGAAGAAGTGGATGAAAGCGATTTGTCGGAGTGAAGGACCGAAATTTAAAATAAAACAAGATTGCACGTATGTCTGTAGTCGGCACTTCAATGATGCAGACTACACCACAGCTAGCGTTAGCAAGCTCGCGTTAGCTGACGTTACCAACTTTTCGCTTGTGAAAACATACAAGCATCTGAAGACTGGGTCTGTACCCCCCCGTTTCCAGTGGAACAACTGGGGACTGCCAAAAAAAAAGGAGACGCTTTCAGATGCTTGTGTGTTTTCAGCCGCACAAAGTTAGGCACGTCATCGAGCTGGCTAATGCTAACCTGCTAACAGTAGTCCGTCAGCTACTACTCTGTTAAACTTTGTTAATCGGATAAACGTCAACGCCAAGTTTTCATTCCAGACTGAAGTGATGCTAAGGAAGAAGTGGATCAAAACGACCGATTCGCCGCAGTGAAGGACCGAACTTTATAATAAAACGACACACGTTAGTTTGTAGCCGGCAGTCTGCACAGTCGTGTTGGCGGGCTAGCATTAGCCAGCTCGATGACGTGCCTAACTTTGTGCGGCTGAAAACACACAAGCATCTGAAAAGACGCACAATGTTAAGCACGTCAGTAAACGCTAGCTGGCTAATGCTAGCATGCTGTGAAGTGCCGGTGTTGTGCCCCATCGGCGACAAACAAACGTTTTATTATAAAGTTCGGCCCTTCACCGCGGCGAATCGATCGCTTTGATCCACTTCTTCCTTAGTATCACTTCAGTCTGGAATGAAAACTTAAGTATGTTTGGAGTTTATCCGATTTGAACAGTATAACAGAGCAGGAACGGCTGTTGTTAAAATGGCCCGGAAGAGGAAGTGTCAAAATACCGGGAACTTCCGGTAAGCGTGATAATCCCCTATTAAAGGAATGGTTTCACCTCAACAAGCTAACATTAAATTTGGATAAAACAAAGTTTGTGATATTTGGGAAAAGATTAATCAACATAAAAAAGAAACATGATAAATGTTAAAAACGATTGAAAGAGTGTCTGAAACTAAATTTCTTGGTGTAATAATAGATTAAAAATTGAGTTGGAAGAAACATATTAACTATATTAACATAAAAATATGTAAATTAATTTCAGTTCTATATAAAATTAAATTATGTTGTAAATCGATCATCATTGTATAACTTGTACTGTTTCTTCATACTACCCTATATGACTTATTGTGTTGAGGTATGGGAACAACAACCAACTCTGTTTTTCTTCTTTAAAAATAGCAATCAGAATATTTACTAAATCCCCATTTCCACAAACCAACAAACCCTTTATTACGATGAAAATATTAAAATTTGAGAATCTGGTTGATCTCAAAACTCTTCTAAGAGTAAAAAACAAACAAGTGCCATTTAGTATCCATCAGTATGGATTAGCCGGGGCCCTGTCTCATCACCTTTTAGTGCCATTTCCAAGTGAACTTGACCTTTGGCTGAATCCACGGACCGGAGCTGTGTGCGGTCAGAGTGCATTTAACGCTAATTTGTCAATGAAATGACTGAAAACGTGTTCAGTTTGAGTAAAGACTCTTTTCCGGCCGCCCTGAGCGTGTATTACAGGGGGAATCATTTTCAAAGGGGCCACAGTTGCACGGAGCAGACATTAATGAAAAATGCAGTCTTTGATAAAACTGGCTCATAATGAAGACGATGATGTAGCCATGAACCACGTGCATCACATTAGAGCCCAAATACTAAATCTGGACTCATACCTGGAAGAGTCATTTAAAGATAAGAGCATTTCTCATTTGGCATATGGAATAATTAATTATCTGGTTGGCAGAAATCTTAACAAGGCTACTTGCTATGCATGTGGAATTTGGAAATGTAAAATCAAATTGACATCATTAAGTTATTATGTGTTAGATTACATCTATTTTGTGTAAAAAAAGGTCCCGCTGAGTGGAAATGATGATTAATGAAATGAAAATGTGAGATCCTGATGGCGGTGTGGGTGCAGGTGTTAGAGGACGCAGCATCGTTCTGCAGAGGCGGGTCATTTCTCAAAGTTGCTCGAGTGTTTTGCATTTCTTTAATAAATAAAAGAAATGGAATAATAATAATAAAATACAGTAATTATTATTATAATTTTAGTATTGTTATTACTTAATCATCTCTATTACATTTGTTATAATAATAAAAACAATAATAATAATAATAATTATTATTGTATATTATTATAATCACTGTATAATAATAATAATAATCATCATCATCATAATAATAATATATTTTTTATTATTATTATTATTATTACTGTACAATTTAATTTACTGTAAACATATTTCTTTGCTGTAGCTTTAAATTTCTAGCTGAGGTGGTTTTTAATAAGTTGTATTTTTTATTCTGTTAAGTATTTATCTGGACTCGAGTTTTTATTTTCTCATTTGGCTTTATTTTGTTTATTCATTGTGATCATTCTTTGTATTCTTTTGATTTTACCTTGAGAGACTCAAGTACACCAGTGTTTATGCATCCTTGTGTGTATTTGTGTATTTTTTACACATTATTACATAATAGATGTGAATGTGTTAGTACGCTTGCGTGTTAATATGCTAACATCAGTGTTTGTGTGCTTCATTTATCTATTTGGGTATTTTTTAATATCTCTGTGAAGCACTTTGTGCGACCACAGTCTTTGTAAGCGTGCTATACAAATAAACCTGAACTTGAACTTGAAAAAAAACATTAAAATTGGAATGTTTTCATCACATCTTGATTAATAAAGAAAAAAAAAAACAAGACACAATTACAATTTGTTTTTTTTTTTTTTTTCCCTGGTTTCTATTTTTTTTCTCTCTCCTTTCTTCCTCTTTTGGGATTTGTTGTTGGGATTTTTCTTTTTTTGTTTTTCTTTTTCTTTTTCTCTCTTCTTTCTTTTCTTGCCTTTTTCGTTTTTTCTTTTTTTTTTTTTTTTGGTGTTTTTTCCTTTTTTTTTTGTTTTTTTTGCCCCGTTCCCGTCCTTTTTTTCCTTTTCTATTTTTCCCCCCCCCTTCTTTTTCCCCTCCTTCCGTTTCTTTTTTTTTGTCCTTTATTTTTTCCTTTTCCTCCTTTTTTTTTTCCCCCTCCCCTCTCCTCCCCCCCTCTCGCTGTATAACATGTCTGGTTTTAAGTTGTTGGTTAAGTTACCAAGTTGTGTGAAACATTAGAATTAGACACATGTTGGCTAATACCTGCTAGTATCTGATATCTGGTAGTATCTAATACCTGCTAGTATCTGATATATGGTAGTATCTGATACCTGCTGGAATCTGATATATGGTAGTATCTAATACCTGCTAGTATCTGATATATGGTAGTATCTGATACCTGCTAGTATCTGATATATGGTAGTATCTAATACCTGCTAGTATCTGATATATGGTAGTATCTAATACCTGCTAGTATCTGATATATGGTAGTATCTAATACCTGCTAGTATCTGATATATGGTAGTATCTAATACCTGCTAGTATCTGATATATGGTAGTATCTAATACCTGCTAGTATCTGATATTTTTATAGTATCTATACCTCTAGTATCTGATATATGGTAGTATCTAATACCTGCTAGTATCTGATTTATGGTAGTATCTAATACCTGCTCGTATCTGATATATGGTAGTATCTAATACCTGCTAGTATCTGATATATGGTAGTATCTAATACCTGCTAGTATCTGATATATGGTAGTATCTAATACCTGCTAGTATCTGATATATGGTAGTATCTAATACCTGCTAGTATCTGATACATGGTAGTATCTAATACCTGCTAGTATCTGATATCTGGCAGCCAGATGTCCAACATGAACTCCTCTGGCTGAGTTAAGGAGATTTTGGGATCTGTGTCCTCGGAGCAGAATATACAGTCGTCCTCAAAATTATTCATACCCTGCAGTTAAAGAAGGAAAAAAATCTGCATTGGAGGTGCGTCTTCCTCCCCCGGACGCAGGTCACCAGGGCCCCCTCTGGAGCCAGGCCTGGAGGTGGGGCACGGAGCGCCTGGTGGCCGGGTTTCTGCTCAAGGGGCTCGGTTGGGCTCAGCCCGGAAGGACGACATGGACCCCCCTTCTTGTGGACCCACCACCCACGAGAGGGGCCATAGGGGTCGGGTGCAGTGTGAGTTGGGCGGCGGCCGAGGGCAGGGGAGATCCTGGCAGTCTGACCCCCGGCTGCAGAAGCTAGCTCTCGGGACGTGGAACGTCACCCCTCCAGCCTGAGCTGGAGCGCGAGGTTCAGCAGTTCTGAATCGATGTAGTTGGACTCACCGAGATGGACGACTCGGGCTCTGGAAACACCATCCTGGAGGGGGGCTGGACATGTCCCACTCTGGAGTTGCTCCTGGTGAGAGGCGCCGGGCAGGTGTGGGCAAACTAATTCCCCCCCGGCTCGGTCCCTGTACACTGGGGTTTACCCCGGTGGATTAAAGGGTAGCCTCCCTCCGCCTCCGGGTGAGGTCGCCGAGGTAGTCACAAAGCTCCTCGCGGATGGCCCCCGGGGGTAGACGAGATCCGCCCAGAGTTCCTTAGGGCTCTGGATGCTGTGGGACTGTTTTGGCTGACACGCCTCTGCAGCATCGCATGGACATCGGGGGCAGTACCTCTGGACTGGCAGACTGGGGTGGTGGTCCCCCTCTTCAAAAGGGGGATCAAAGGGTGTGTTCCAACTTCAGGGGGGTCACACTCCTCAGCCTCCCTGGCAAGGTCTATTCGGGGGTCCTGGAGAGGAGGGTCCGTCAGGAAGTCGAACCTCGGATCGAGGAGGAGCAGTGTGGTTCTGGTTCTGGTCGTGGAACAGTGGACCAGCTCTACACCCTCTTCAGGGTCCTGGAGGGGGCGTGGGAGTTCACCCAACCGATCCACATGTGCTTTGTGGACTTGGAGAAGGCGTTCGATCGTGTCCCCCGGGGATTCCTGTGGGGGTTGATGCGGGAGTACGGAGTGCTGGACCCCCTTGTTCAAGCTGTCCGGTCCCTGTACGGCCGGTGCCAGAGCTTGGTCCGCATTTCCGGCTGTAGGTCGGATCCATTCCCAGTGAGGTTTGGACTCCGCCAGGGCTGCCCTTTGTCACCGATCCTGTTCAGAACCTTTATGGACGGGATTTCTAGGTGCAGCCGAGGTGTTGAAGGGATCCGGTTTGGTGGCCTCAGGATCGGGTCTCTGCTGTTTGCAGCAATTTGCAGCCGAGTGTGAAAATCAGCACCTCCAAATCTGAGACCATGGTCCTCACCCGGAAAAGGGGGGAGTGTCCTCTCCAGGTCGGGGTGAGGTCCTGGCCCAGGTGGAGGAGTTCAAGCATCTCTGAGTCTTGTTCAGGAGTGAGGGAAGGACAGAGCGGGAGATGGACAGACGGATCGGTGCGGCGTCTGCAGTGATGAAGACTCTGCATCGGTCCATCGTGATGAAGAAGGAGCTGAAGAAGGAGAAGCTCTGGATTTACCGTCCATCTACGACCCGATCCCGGATAAGCGGCAGAAGACGGTACGATAAAAATCAGCTGTCAGTGAAAGAAGACGCAATTCACAAAAGTAATAATAAATAAAAATTCAGTCAAAATCATGACATTGATTTTGAATTGTGGTTTAAAAGAAATATTAAAAAACAAACAAAAATAAAATGAGTAAACAAGCATGATGGGACTCCGAGGCTAAAATGTTTTTGAGAACACTTTGAGACAATCACTTCAACCAGGTGATTTCTGTAACGTCCAATCAGACGTCTGCACCTGTTGACAGGTATGTTCGTCCACTGTTCATGGGAAAGATGCTCTAATGTGTCTGGGATAGTTTTATTTGTTGTTGGTTTTTTTTTAATCATTATTTTCAACCACCATTCAAAAACAATATTTCATTTCACTAAATTATAATTTAATTGGAGGGTATGAACAATTTTGTGGACGACTGTAGTTGTATGTCTCAGACTATGACAGATAAAACCTCACAGTTGTCTGCAGAGATTGGTATCAGCTGATGTTAGACATTAAGAATTGGACAATATCGGTATATCAGACATCGGTTTTAAAAAAAAAAAAAAAAGGGAAAAAGACCAATATTGAACATCCCTGGTATTTATGTCTGTTTCCTGCAGCAGCAATTCTCTGTAAAACCAAATAAGCTGTTCTCTGCGCAGCTGTCAACTTTTCTGGGATTAAAGTAGAATATGTCACCTTTCAGTCACAGATGAGCACGTGCCGGTCGTTTCGGGGGCTTAAGCCTCAGAGCAGCATTAATTTGTGTCTTTAAAGGGGGACAGAGAGGAAGAGGAGCTGGAGTTAAAGAGAGATGATCATGGAGCTGTCCGGGAACATCTGGTGAAGGACCCTGAGAATGAAGATGAAGCTGTTTTCCAGCATCATCAGGTTCGCGAGACGGATGAACAGCAGCCTGGCAAGTGGCGAGCGGGGCCGCGTTTAGAAATGAGGGTGAACAGGGATCCCCCCCCCCCCATCAATCTCCCCACCTCTACATAAATGCCAGGAGCTGATAATTAATGATAGATCGGTGGTTAATAAAGGATGTTTGGCACTCAGACGGCGTGTTGGAGCTCTGGCAGCCGACGGTGCATCAACTCTGCCCCGGAGACGAGAGCAGGGTAACGGCCGGCGCTGGAAGCGGCAACAGCTGCAGGTGAGGAGGAGGAGGAGGAGGAGGAAGGCATCACTGGCGGTGACGCGCAGCAGAAGGCGGCCCAGAGCGTTCTGGTCCGGGCGCAGACAGCCGTTTAACCTCCAGCCTCCTCAGGAGCATCACCGAGGGCTGCAGAGGGGGGGGGGCTCCTGACAAAATATTTAATTCAAACTTAAAAGGTTATTTCCAGCCCCCCCCCCCCCCCCCCCCGTCCACAGCATTCAATTTATTTCCTTCGCTTCACTGCTTTCTGTAGTTGACTCCGTCTCTCACTACAACCGCTGGCTTATTAAGTTTCCATGGCAACGTGCCGCATCCACTCGTGTTTTATTCCAGCCTGTCGGGACCCCACAGGGCGAAGCTTTAAGCCGGAACACCAGGAAGCGGCGGGTTGGGGGGGAGGACCCGCGGCAGCATGGAGGGGTTGCTACCGCTGCAGAGCGTCTCCTTCCATCAGGACACGCATTAAAATGTATTGACAAAACCACAAGAACCAGAAGTGGCTTCAGGGCACGAGGCAGCTCTGCTTTTCAGAAGGAGTTTTTGCATTTCAATTTATGTGTTTTTCTATGACTGTGATTTGCTGCATCAGGCCGGTGTGAATCCGGGCGGATGTCTCCGTCAGCCGTTTGTCCTGCAGAGACAAGACTGGACACTAGAAGATACTGGAAGCCTGGCTTTTATGTTCCTGAACTCAGTCCTCCACTGGTAAAAGAGCAGCTTGGACACCACAGTGATGAACAACAGGTGTCGGCTGGGAGGCATGAGGAGTTCCCCAAAGCTCAGTGTTGGGCCTCCTGTTGTTCAGCAGCCGCATGCTTCTACTAGATCATTTTTTCAGGAGCTGTGACTCCAGAATTTAAGTTTTTACAGGTTTTTACTCATTTCCTCATAAATACCAAAAGTTCTCATATCTCTACTCTGGTTCTGGTCCGGAATAAAGATCTGTTCTGGAGATACCACGAGTCACCAAGACTCCCG
>JALJCO010013585.1:17500-170743 GCA_023101725.1 Atherinomorus stipes | reverse complement strand
CAGGTTTATTACACCTGTTATTAGTTACTGTCATTCTGAGCAGGTTTATAACACCTGTTATTAGTTACTGACATTCTGAGCAGGTTTATTACACCTGTTATTAGTTACTGTCATCCTGACCAGGTTTATTACACCTGTTATTAGTTACTGACATTCTGAGCAGGTTTATTACACCTGTTATTAGTTACTGTCATTCTGAGCAGGTTTATTACACCTGTTATTAGTTACTGACATTCTGAGCAGGTTTATTACACCTGTTATTAGTTACTGTCATTCTGAGCAGGTTTATTACACCTGTTATTAGTTACTGACATTCTGAGCAGGTTTATTACACCTGTTATTAGTTACTGTCATTCTGAGCAGGTTTATTACACCTGTTATTAGTTACTGTCATTCTGAGCAGGTTTATTACACCTGTTATTAGTTACTGTCATTCTGAGCAGGTTTATTACACCTGTTATTAGTTACTGACATTCTGAGCAGGTTTATTACACCTGTTATTAGTTACTGACATTCTGAGCAGCTTTATTACACCTGTTATTAGTTACTGTCATTCTGAGCAGGTTTATTACACCTGTTATTAGTTACTGACATTCTGAGCAGGTTTATTACACCTGTTATTAGTTACTGACATTCTGAGCATGCTTATTACACCTGTTATTAGTTACTGACATTCTGAGCAGCTTTATTACACCTGTTATTAGTTACTTTCATTCTGAGCAGGTTTATTACACCTGTTATTAGTTACTGTCATTCTGAGCAGGTTTATTACACCTGTTATTAGTTACTGTCATTCTGAGCAGGTTTATTACACCTGTTATTAGTTACTGTCATTCTGAGCAGGTTTATTACACCTGTTATTAGTTACTGACATTCTGAGCAGGATTATTACACCTGTTATTAGTTACTGACATTCTGAGCAGCTTTATTACACCTGTTATTAGTCACTGTAATTCTGAGCAGGTTTATTACACCTGTTATTAGTTAGTGACATCCTGAGCAGGTTTATTACACCTGTTATTAGTTACTGACATTCTGAGCAGGTTTATTACACCTGTTATTAGTTACTGACATTCTGAGCAGGTTTATTACACCTGTTATTAGTTAGTGACATCCTGAGCAGGTTTATTACACCTGTTATTAGTTACTGTCATTCTGAGCAGGTTTATAACACCTGTTATTAGTCACTGTAATTCTGAGCAGGTTTATTACACCTGTTATTAGTTAGTGACATCCTGAGCAGGTTTATTACACCTGTTATTAGTTACTGACATTCTGAGCAGGTTTATTACACCTGTTATTAGTTACTGACATTCTGAGCAGGTTTATTTCACCTGTTATTATTTACTGACATCCTGAGCAGGTTTATTACACCTGTTATTAGTTACTGACATTCTGAGCAGGTTTATTACACCTGTTGTTAGTTACTGAAATTCTGAGCAGGTTTATTTCACCTGTTATTAGTTACTGTCATTCTGAGCAGGTTTATTACACCTGTTATTAGTTACTGACATTCTGAGCAGGTTTATTACACCTGTTGTTAGTTACTGAAATTCTGAGCAGGTTTATTTCACCTGTTATTAGTTACTGACATTCTGAGCAGGTTTATTACACCTGTTATTAGTTACTGTCATTCTGAGCAGGTTTATTACACCTGTTTTTAGTTACTGTCATTCTGAGTAGGTTTATTACACCTGTTATTAGTTAGTGACATCCTGAGCAGGTTTATTACACCTGTTTTTAGTTACTGACATTCTGAGCAGGTTTATTACACCTGTTATTAGTTTCTGACATCCTGACCAGGTTTATTACACCTGTTATTAGTTACTGACATTCTGAGCAGGATTATTACACCTGTTGTTAGTTACTGTCATTCTGAACAGGTTTATTACACCTGTTATTAATTACTGTCATTCTGAGCAGGTTTATTACACCTGTTTTTAGTTACTGTCATTCTGAGCAGGTTTAGTACGCCTGTTATTAGTTACTGTCATTCTGGGTAGGTTTATTACACCTGTTAATAGTTAGTGACATTCTGAGCAGGTTTATTACAACTGTTATTAGTTACTGTCATTCTGAGCAGGTTTATTACACCTGTTATTAGTTACTGTCATTCTGAGCAGGTTTATTACACCTGTTATTAGTTACTGTCATTCTGAGCAGGTTTATTACACCTGTTATTAGTTACTGACATTCTGAGCAGGCTTATTACACCTGTTATTAGTTACTGACATTCTGAGCAGGTTTATTACACCTGTTATTAGTTACTGACATTCTGAGCAGGTTTATTACACCTGTTATTAGTTACTGACATTCTGAGCAGGTTTATTACACCTGTTATTAGTTACTGACATTCTGAGCAGGTTTATTACACCTGTTATTAGTTACTGTCATTCTGAGCAGGTTTATTACACCTGTTATTAGTTACTGTCATTCTGAGCAGGTTTATTACACCTGTTATTAGTTACTGACATTCTGAGCAGGTTTATTACACCTGTTATTAGTTACTGACATTCTGAGCAGGTTTATTACACCTGTTATTAGTTACTGACATTCTGAGCAGGTTTATTACACCTGTTATTAGTTACTGTCATTCTGAGCAGGTTTATTACACCTGTTATTAGTTACTGTCATTCTGAGCAGGTTTATTACACCTGTTATTAGTTACTGTCATTCTGAGCAGGTTTATTACACCTGTTATTAGTTACTGACATTCTGAGCAGGTTTATTACACCTGTTATTAGTTAGTGACATCCTGAGCAGGTTTATTACACCTGTTATTAGTTACTGACATTCTGAGCAGGTTTATTACACCTGTTATTAGTTACTGACATTCTGAGCAGGTTTATTACACCTGTTATTAGTTACTGACATTCTGAGCAGGTTTATTACAACTGTTATTAGTTACTGTCATTCTGAGCAGGTTTATTACACCTGTCATTAGTTACTGTCATTCTGAGCAGGTTTATTACACCTGTTATTAGTTACTGTCATTCTGAGCAGCTTTATTACACCTGTTATTAGTTACTGACATTCTGAGCAGGATTATTACACCTGTTATTAGCTACTGTCATTCTGAGCAGGTTTATTACACCTGTTATAAGTAACTGACATTCTGAGCAGGTTTATTACACCTGTTATTAGTTACTGTCATTCTGAGCAGGTTTATTACACCTGTTATTAGTTACTGTCATTCTGAGCAGGTTTATTACACCTGTTATTAGTTACTGTCATTCTGAGCAGGTTTATTACACCTGTTATTAGTTACTGACATTCTGAGCAGGTTTATTACACCTGTTATTAGTTACTGACATTCTGAGCAGGTTTATTACACCTGTTATTAGTTACTGACATTCTGAGCAGGTTTATTACACCTGTTATTAGTTACTGACATTCTGAGCAGGTTTATTACACCTGTTATTAGTTACTGACATTCTGAGCAGGTTTATTACACCTGTTATTAGTTACTGTCATTCTGAGCAGGTTTATTACACCTGTTATTAGTTACTGTCATTCTGAGCAGGTTTATTACACCTGTTATTAGTTACTGACATTCTGAGCAGGTTTATTACACCTGTTATTAGTTACTGACATTCTGAGCAGGTTTATTACACCTGTTATTAGTTACTGACATTCTGAGCAGGTTTATTACACCTGTTATTAGTTACTGTCATTCTGAGCAGGTTTATTACACCTGTTATTAGTTACTGTCATTCTGAGCAGGTTTATTACACCTGTTATTAGTTACTGTCATTCTGAGCAGGTTTATTACACCTGTTATTAGTTACTGACATTCTGAGCAGGTTTATTACACCTGTTATTAGTTACTGACATTCTGAGCAGGTTTATTACACCTGTTATTAGTTACTGACATTCTGAGCAGGTTTATTACACCTGTTATTAGTTACTGAAATTCTGAGCAGGTTTATTACACCTGTTATTAGTTACTGACATTCTGAGCAGGTTTATTACACCTGTTATTAGTTACTGTCATTCTGAGCAGGTTTATTACACCTGTTATTAGTTACTGTCATTCTGAGCAGCTTTATAACACCTGCTATTAGTTACTGTCATTCTGAGCAGGTTTATTACACCTGTTATTAGTTACTGACATTCTGAGCAGGTTTATTACACCTGTTATTAGTTACTGTCATTCTGAGCAGGTTTATTACACCTGTTATTAGTTACTGACATTCTGAGCAGGTTTATTACACCTGTTATTAGTTACTGACATTCTGAGCAGGTTTATTACACCTGTTATTAGTTACTGTCATTCTGAGCAGGTTTATTACACCTGTTATTAGTTAGTGACATCCTGAGCAGGTTTATTACACCTGTTGTTAGTTACTGACATTCTTAGCAGGTTTATTACACCTGTTATTAGTTACTGTCATTCTGAGCAGGTTTATTACACCTGTTATTAGTTACTGACATTCTGAGCAGCTTTATTACACCTGTTATTAGTTACTGTCATTCTGAGCAGGTTTATTACACCTGTTATTAGTTACTGTCATTCTGAGCAGGTTTATTACACCTGTTATTAGTTACTGACATTCTGAGCAGGTTTATTACACCTGTTATTAGTTACTGTCATTCTGAGCAGGTTTATTACACCTGTTATTAGTTACTGTCATTCTGAGCAGGTTTATTACACCTGTTATTAGTTACTGTCATTCTGAGCAGGTTTATTACACCTGTTATTAGTTACTGACATTCTGAGCAGGTTTATTACACCTGTTATTAGTTACTGTCATTCTGAGCAGGTTTATTACACCTGTTATTAGTTACTGACATTCTGAGCAGGTTTATTACACCTGTTATTAGTTACTGTCATTCTGAGCAGGTTTATTACACCTGTTATTAGTTACTGTCATTCTGAGCAGGTTTATTACACCTGTTATTAGTTACTGTCATTCTGAGCAGGTTTATTACACCTGTTATTAGTTACTGACATTCTGAGCAGGTTTATTACACCTGTTATTAGTTACTGACATTCTGAGCAGGTTTATTACACCTGTTATTAGTTACTGACATTCTGAGCAGGTTTATTACACCTGTTATTAGTTACTGACATTCTGAGCAGGTTTATTACACCTGTTATTAGTTACTGACATTCTGAGCAGGTTTATTACACCTGTTATTAGTTACTGACATTCTGAGCAGGTTTATTACACCTGTTATTAGTTACTGTCATTCTGAGCAGGTTTATTACACCTGTTATTAGTTACTGACATTCTGAGCAGGTTTATTACACCTGTTATTAGTTACTGACATTCTGAGCAGGTTTATTACACCTGTTATTAGTTACTGACATTCTGAGCAGGTTTATTACACCTGTTATTAGTTACTCTCATTCTGAGCAGGTTTATTACACCTGTTATTAGTTACTGTCATTCTGAGCAGGTTTATTACACCTGTTATTAGTTACTCTCATTCTGAGCAGGTTTATTACACCTGTTATTAGTTACTGACATTCTGAGCAGGTTTATTACACCTGTTATTAGTTACTGACATTCTGAGCAGGTTTATTACACCTGTTATTAGTTACTGACATTCTGAGCAGGTCTATTACACCTGTTATTAGTTACTGACATTCTGAGCAGGTTTATTACACCTGTTATTAGTTACTGACATTCTGAGCAGGATTATTACACCTGTTATTAGTTACTGTCATTCTGAGCAGGTTTATTACACCTGTTATTAGTTACTGACATTCTGAGCAGGTTTATTACACCTGTTATTAGTTACTGTCATCCTGAGCAGGTTTATTACACCTGTTATTAGTTACTGACATTCTGAGCAGGTTTATTACACCTGTTATTAGTTACTGTCATTCTGAGCAGGTTTATTACACCTGTTATTAGTTACTGACATTCTGAGCAGGTTTATTACACCTGTTATTAGTTAGTGACATCCTGAGCAGGTTTATTACACCTGTTATTAGTTACTGACATTCTTAGCAGGTTTATTACACCTGTTATTAGTTAGTGACATCCTGAGCAGGTTTATTACACCTGTTGTTAGTAACTGACATTCTTAGCAGGTTTATTACACCTGTTATTAGTTACTGTCATTCTGAGCAGGTTTATTACACCTGTTATTAGTTACTGACATTCTGAGCAGGTTTATTACACATGTTATTAGTTACTGACATTCTGAGCAGGTTTTTTACACCTGTTATTAGTTACTGTCATTCTGAGCAGGTTTTTAAAAAAACTGTTCTGGAATGCGCTGCTAGATAGCTGCAGTTTGTAACAGCTCTCTCATAGCTTTTGTTTTGTTTTTTTAAATATAGTTGTCTTTTTTATCGACATTACTTGTCAGATTAGGTTTTTCTGGAGTTTTTCTTATGCTGGTTTGAAGGCTGTGCAATTCAGTAGATTTTTCCTCGTATATTTGGCTTTTTTCACTACTTTTTATGATGTGTATCCATAGCAACGGAAAAATTGTTTACCACTGGGATCAACTGTTAAAACTCTCCCAAATCAAGATTTTCAGCCAAATAACACGTCAAATCCCACTGGAGTTAAGGAGAAAGACAAGAGGATGCAGGGCAGGGGTAAGGCAGAGAGAAAAACGGTGGAGATTTAAACCGTTTCTTCCAACTGTTGTTATGGGTAATGTACGATCGCTAGCTAACAAGATGGACCAGCTTGAAGTGCTAACAAGGTCTCAGAAAGAGTACAGAGAATGCAGTATCATGTGTTTCACCGAGACATGGCTGCATGAACACATCCCGGACTGTAATGCGTCTGTACACGGCTTCAAGACGGTCCGTGCAGACCGAAATAAACAGCTCAGCGGGAAGCTAAAGGGAGGCGGAATTGCAGTGCTGGTCAATCAGCGTTGGTGCCATCCAGGACACATCACTGTCAAAGAGAAGATCTGCACAAGAGACATTGAACTGTTAGCTGTGAGTTTCCGTCCATATTATTTACCCAGAGAGTTTGCCTGTGTTATTCTGGTAGCGGTTTATATAATACCAGGTACCACACCAGAGACAGCCTGTGATGTCATCAGCTCCGTCGTGGCTAAACTACAAACACAGCATCCAAACTCATTCATAGCGATCTCTGGAGACTTCAACGTCTCCCTCTCTGCTACGTTACCAACTTTCCAGCAGTTTGTCAGCTGCTCCACCAGAAAAAATAAGATGTTGGCCTTATTTTATGCAAATACAAAGAATGCATACAGCTCCTCTGCCCTGGCTCCTTTAGGAAGATCAGATCATAATCTGGTTCTTCTCACCTCCACCTACAAGCCCATCGTTCAGCAGCAACCAGTCATTAGGAGGACGATTAAAACCTGGTCTACTGAGGCTGAAGATGCTCTGAGAGGGTGCTTTGAGGCCACAGACTGGAATGTCCTCTGTGAACCTCATGGAGATGACATCAACACCATGACTGAGTGTGTGACAGATGACATAAACTTCTGTGTGGACAACATCGTTCCAACAAGAACAGTGAGGTGCTTCCCCAATAACAAACCCTGGATCACCAGTGACCTGAAAAAGCTGCTGAACATCAAAAAGAAAGCTTTCAGGGATGGAGACAGGGAGTTACTGAAGACCACACAAAAACAACTGAAAACACAGACTAAGGCCCAATCCCAATTCTCTTTTTTACCCCTTCCCCTTGGCCCTTGCACTTAAAACGAAGCTACAAGGGGTAGGGGTGAAAGTCAACCCCTTCAAATTGGGACACCCCTTCAAGAATCACATACGTCATCAGTGATTCCGCCGGCTTGTGTGTAAGCAGATTTGCGCTGAGCTGTTGGCACAAATCTGGAGAAATCAAGCCGTCTACAGCTGTGGATTAACGTTAACAAGCAAAATCGATTTTTGCATGACATCCCTGCCTGTGTTTTATCCCATGAAGACCAGCAGCGATGCTGCCGAATTTCTTATTGATCATCTAGATTATCAGGGCTGCAAAGCACCGCTGGTTTTCAGCCATTTATATAACTCAAGCGTCAATGTAGTACTCACGATTTTTTTTCATGTGCATTTTGCAAAAAAATGACCGTTAAACATTTAAACAGCATTAAACTAGACTATATAATGGTTTTCACACTTTTTAAACTTTATTTATGGAGAAATATTTACATTTGTGGATGTTTTTGGACTCAGTAGCAGCCATCGTCCCAGTGATTTTCATACCCCTTCGTTTGAAGTGTGCTCTCGAAAAATCTTCGTTTGAAGGGGTATATAGCCCTCCCCTTAGCCCTTCCCCTCCATCCAACAGGTATTGGGACACCCCTACCCCTACACATGAACGCGCAAAACGGAGGGGAAGGGCTAAGGGGAAGGGCTAAGGGGTGAAATGGGATTCACCCTAAGAAGTGAAGGAGGACAACAGGAAGAAGTTGGAGAGCAGCTCCAGCAGAACAACATGAGGGATGTGTGGTCAGGAATGAAGAAGATCACTAGCTTCAAGTTAAAGGGGGACCAGACTGATGGAGGTCTGGACGGAGCTAACGAACTGAACATGTTCTTCAATAGGTTCAGTTCCCCCTGCCGACAACCCAACACACCACACACCCTCCATGAGCCCACAGCTTTCCTGTCCCACCCCCACTCTGTCACCCTGCACCTCAGTCATGGACCTGAACACAGCCTCTTCTCCCCCCACATCAGGACATCCTGAGACCTCCTCTGTCTCCACATCAGGACATCCTGAGACCTCCTCTCCCCCTACATCAGGACATCCTGAGACCTCCTCTGTCTCCACATCAGGACATCCTGACACCTCCTCTGTCTCCACATCAGGACATCCTGAGACCTCCTCTGTCTCCACATCAGGACATCCTGAGACCTCTTTTGCCTCCACCTCCAGCCTGACTGTCTCCTGTGACCAGGTCAAGAAACAACTAGAGAAACTGAACCGGAACAAGGCTGTATATATATATATATATATATATATATATACATATATATGTGTGTGTGTGTGTGTGTGTGTGTGTGACATACAGGTATTTCACCTTTTATCCCCCCATGGAGACTGTAGTGAGTGTCATCGACCTCCAGGGGGCGGTGTGGCGGAAACTAGCCCAGCCTTCACCCGGAAACACTTCCCAGCACCCGAACATATGCCGAACATGTGTGTAGATGAAGTTGTGGCTGAAACTTCGCTAAAACATTAGCCTCTACATTTCTCTGGGCCAGAATGTCTTCAGTCCCGCGCGACAACAGCGACGTTTGTGCGGATCTTTCAGCGGTGAAAGAGGAGCTGAGCCGGAAGGTAGCGTTAGCTAGCCGGGCTAATGTAAGCTAGCATGCAGCTAACAGCTGATGGTAGACTCGGCTTAAACAAACATGTTGTTTACTTGTGTATGTGCGTAGAAAACATGCATGTTTGCGGTTTGAGACGGTAAACAGGCGGCTTCATGACTGCTGCTTGTTGCTGTTGCAGATCCAGGAGCAGAAGATTGTTGTGGACGAGCTTTGTAACCTGAAGAAGAACAGGGTGAGGACGCACCGATACAGGTTTCCAGTCCACACCGATACCTGCGCTGAGCGTATCTGCACCGATCAGGATTTTGGTGGCCGATCACAGATCAACAAAAGCAGTATCTGCCGATCACCGATCACAGCGCCAAATCCATAAATTCTCCAATATTGTTGTCTCATGTACATAACATTGATTTTATGTTATTAAGTATAACAATTAGGAAATGGGAAATTGTCATGAACGGACCTGTTTTATTGCAGGCAATCTGCAATATTTCTCTCTCTGGGAGACAATTGGACTCAGTTTACATAGAGGAAGTGTAGCTGACTAACTTAAGCTTTCTTGTGGCAATAATTATGTGTACAACACACAACATGTGCAGCACACCAACACAGACACCAGCAAACATTTCACTCTCTCAGAGTTGGTACAAGTTGTTAACTATAAACTTGCTTTTTCCTGTGGGAAAAGGAATTAAATCTTAAAATAAAAAATAGATGATGTACATAAAACACAACATGTATAATAAACATTTCACTCTCTGAGGCTTTTTCTCAGACACACTGTTTAGAGTTTACCGACAAGCTTTTGATGCAAAAATCACGTAAAATATGTTAAATGAGAATAAGAACAGCGACTTATGTGCAACTGCAACATTTTCTCTGGACATAAACTTGGAGCTGATGCTGCAGCATAAACATGCTGTAACATAAACATGCTGCAGCATAAACATGCTGTAACATAAACATGCTGTAACATAAACATGCTGCAGCATAAACATGCTGTAACATAAACATGCTGTAACATAAACATGCTGTAACATGTTTATGCTGAGCAATAAACATGCTGTAACATAAACATGCTGTAACATGTTTATCTTACAGCATGTTACAGCATAAACATGCTGTAACATAAACATGCTGTAACGTGTTTATGTTACAGCATAAACATACTGTAACATAAACATGCTGCAGCATAAGCATGCTGTAACATAAACATGCTGCAGCATAAACATGCTGTAACGTGTTTATGTCACAGCATAAACATGCTGTAACATAAACATGCTGTAACGTGTTTATGTTACAGCATAAACATGCTGAAGCCTAAATAATGTAACAAAATTATGATTTAATGATGAGCTTACTTCTGATTAAGCAACATGAATGCGTCTGAGTGGGGGGGTGCATGAACAGTGTTCACGTATGGACCAGAAGATGTCGCCATTGTGCCTAAATACCAGATGCGGGTAAAAGCTTTGTGTGCCGTCTTTGGTTTGCTGTTTTGGTGCAAAAAAAACAAAACAAAAAACGATTTGAAATAAATAAATAAATGATGCTTCGCCTGGCGGGGGGGCAAGATGAGCCTGGCGGCCCGCCAGGCCTATAAAGCACTGGGGGAAACCTGCCCGTTCGGGACAGCAGATCATCAAGCCGCTGTTTGGAAACCGGGACTGGAAGCAGATCACAGTTCATCCTCCACCGTCTGCGTGAAGAGATTCACCGGAGTCTCCTCTGCACGACCTGCTGCGCGTGTAACGCCATAACGCTGCAGGTACTGTAAACCTGATCGCATCGGTTTGCTTGGATCTATCTTGAGGACTTTGATGAAAACCGCTAGTAGCACTATCGGCCGATTGCGATCGGTTGCCGATCGATCGGTGCATCTCTATCGGCCATGGCCGTTGCTACTGTTGAATGATTGAAGCGTAAACGTTCGCTGAACGAGTGAAGGCATCAGGGCAGGCTTGATGTGAACATTAAGCCGAGTTAACAAACACAGATGTAAATATACTTAATTTTATTTATTTACAAATACAGATTACATAGCAGCAAAACGAAATATCACTTCTCTGCTCTGTGATGATGTAACTGGTGTTCACATAGGGATGGGCGATATGGACTAAAACAAGTATCATGATAAATTATTTGTGTTTTTATCATGGTATGATAAGAGGAGCAGTATAAATATCAGCCTAATTATCTGTATTATGAATCTTACCACATGCTGTGTTGGAAGCCCCAAAATAATAATAGAAGGCACTAATCTCCATGAGCTAAGTTCCAGTCGTACACCGGTACTGCAGAACTGTAGTGACACCAAACAAACGTATGAAATATGAGAACAAATGTAACATTCATCTAAACGGTGCAAACAGCAAAACCAACTATATATAAGTAACTGTAAATAAATGATCAAATGAATTCATCATTTTATCCTAAGATGACAAATTATCATGATGTGGAATTTCTTTGGCGATATATCGCCCGTCCCTAGCTGCAAACGCAGGACTGAAGTGACCAGAGCGCTGCAGCTGTTGCTGCGTACGATGTTAATATCAACAGAAATAACCGTATCGGCTTCATTCATCCATACAGAGAGTCGGTATGGTAGCTGATATCTGAGCCCGGGATGGGATGAGTGCATCTGGACGTCATAGGACAGAAGTCTGACCTGGTTTAGTGTCACAGCAGTCTGCTTTCCTCCCGGTTTCCTCCAGAAAGTCTTCATCCAGCAGAGGAACAGCAGCATCTTCTTCCTGGCAGACAGAAGCCGCACGCTGGCTGCAAGCAAGAGTAAGTCCCCCCCGAGACTGGAGCATCGGCACCCACCTTTATGCACCACCCACCGTTATGCACCACCCACCTTTATGCACCACCCACCGTTATGCACCACCCACCTTTATGCACCACCCACCTTTATGCACCACCCACCTTTATGCACCACCCACCTTTATGCGCCACCCACCTTTGCTGCGCCACCCACCTTTATGCGCCACCCACCTTTATACGCCACCCACCTTTATGCGCCACCCACCTTTATGCGCCACTCACCTTTATGCACCACCCACCGTTATGCACCATCCACATTTATGCACCACCCACATTTATGCACCACCCACCTTTATGCACCACCCACCGTTATGCACCACCCACCTTTATGCACAACCCACCGTTATGCACCACTCACCGTTATGCACCATCCACCTTTATGCACCGTCCACCTTTATGCACCATCCACATTTATGCACCACTCACCTTTATGCACCACTCACCTTTATGCACCACTCACCTTTATGCACCACCCACCTTTATGCACCATCCACATTTATGCACCACTCACCTTTATGCACCACTCACCTTTATGCACCACTCACCTTTATGCACCACTCACCTTTATGCACCACTCACCTTTATGCACCACTCACCTTTATGCACCATCCACATTTATGCACCACTCACCTTTATGCACCATCCACATTTATGCACCACTCACCTTTATGCACCATCCACATTTATACCCTCACCTTTATACATCACCCACCTTTATGCACCACTCACCTTTATACACCCTCACCTTTATGCACCTCCACCTTTATACGCCACCTACCTTTATGCGCCACTCACCTTTATGCACCACTCACCTTTATGCACCACTCACCTTTATGCACCACCCACCTTTATGCACAACCCACCTTTATACACCACTCACCTTTATACACCACTCACCTTTATACCACTCACCTTTATGCACCACTCACCTTTATGCACCACTTACCTTTATGCGCCACTCACCTTTATGCACCACTCACCTTTATACACACCCACCTTTATGCACCACTACCTTTATGCACACTCACCTTTATGCACCACCCACCTTTATGCACCACCCACCTTTATGCACCACCCACCTTTATGCACCACTCCACCTTTATGCACCACCCACCTTTATGCACCACTCACACCTTTATACACCACTCACCTTTATTCACCCCTCACCTTTATGCAACACCCACCTTTATACGCCACCCACCTTTATGCACCACTCACCTTTATGCAACACCCACCTTTATTCACCACCCACCTTTATGCACCACTCACCTTTATATACCACTCACCTTTATGCACCACCCACCTTTATGCACCACCCACCTTTATGCACCACTCACCTTTATGCACCACTCACCTTTATTCATCACCCACCTTTATTCACCACCCACCTTTATGTACCACCCCACCTTTATTCACCACTCACCTTTATGCACCACTCACCTTTATACACCACCCACCTTTATGTGCCACTCACCTTTATACACCACTCACCTTTATGCACCACTCACCTTTATGCAACACCCACCTTTTTGCGCCACCCACCTTTATACGCCACCCACCTTTATGCACCACTCACCTTTATGCACCACTCACCTTTATGCACCACTCACCTTTATGCACCACCCACCTTTTTGCGCCACCCACCTTTATGCACCACCCACCTTTATGCACCACCCACCTTTGCATATGCGCCCACTCACCTTTATGCACCACTCACCTTTATACGCCATCCACCTTTATGCACCATCCACCTTTATGCACCATCCACCTTTATCACCACCCACCTTTATGCGCCACTCACCTTTATGCGCCATCCACCTTTATGCACCACCCACCTTTATGCACCACCCACCTTTATGCACCACTCACCTTTATGCACCACCCACCTTTATGCACCACCCACCTTTATACGCCACTCACCTTTATCACACTCACCTTTATGCACCACCCACCTTTATGCACCACCCACCTTTATGCACCACTCACCTTTATACACCACTCACCTTTATGCAACACCCACCTTTATGCACCCACCCACCTTTATGTGCCACCCACCTTTATGCGCCACTCACCTTTATGCACCACTCACCTTTATGCACCACCCACCTTTATGCGCCACTCACCTTTATGCGCCACTCACCTTTATGCACCACTCACCTTCATGCAACACCCACCTTTTTGCGCCACCCACCTTTATGCGCCACCCACCTTTATGCGCCACTCACCTTTATGCACCACTCACCTTTATGCACCACTCACCTTCATGCAACACCCACCTTTTTGCGCCACCCACCTCTATGCAACACCCACCTTTATGCACCACCCACCTTTATGCGCCACTCACCTTTATGCACCACTCACCTTTATGCGCCATCCACCTTTATGCACCATCCACCTTTATGCACCATCCACCTTTATGCACCACCCACCTTTATGCGCCACTCACCTTTATGCGCCATCCACCTTTATACCCCACCCACCTTTATGCACCACCCACCTTTATGCACCACTCACCTTTATGCACCACCCACCTTTATGCCACCACCCACCTTTATGCACCATCCACCTTTATGCACCACCCACCTTTATGCACCATCCACCTTTATGCACCACCCACCTTTATGCACCACCCACCTTTATTCACCACCCACCGGTATGCACCACCCACCTTTATGCGCCATCCACATGATGAAATGTGGATGTTTAGATTGCTATTAGTCAGTCTGCAGGGAGCATAGAACAGGAACTCATAGACTGGGTATTCGTTTAGATTGCTATTAGTCAGTCTGCAGGGAGCATAGAACAGGAACGCATAGACTGGGTATTCGTTTAGATTGCTATTAGTCAGTCTGCAGGGAGGGTAGAACAGGAACGCATAGACTGGGTATTCGTTTAGATTGCTATTAGTCAGTCTGCAGGGAGCGTAGAACAGGAACGCATAGACTGGGTATTCGTTTAGATTGCTATTAGTCAGTCTGCAGGGAGTGTAGAACAGGAACGCATAGACTGGGTATTCGTTTAGATTGCTTTTAGTCAGTCTGCAGGGAGCGTAGAACAGGAACTCATAGACTGGGTATTCGTTTAGATTGCTTTTAGTCAGTCTGCAGGGAGTGTAGAACAGGAACGCATAGACTGGGTATTCGTTTAGATTGCTATTAGTCAGTCTGCAGGGAGCGTAGAACAGGAACGCATAGACTGGGTATTCGTTTAGATTGCTATTAGTCAGTCTGCAGGGAGCGTAGAACAGGAACTCATAGACTGGGTATTCGTTTAGATTGCTATTAGTCAGTCTGCAGGGAGTGTAGAACAGGAACGCATAGACTGGGTATTCGTTTGGATTGCTTTTAGTCAGTCTGCAGGGAGCGTAGAACAGGAACTCATAGACTGGGTATTCGTTTAGATTGCTATTAGTCAGTCTGCAGGGAGGGTAGAACAGGAACGCATAGACTGGGTATTCGTTTAGATTGCTTTTAGTCAGTCTGCAGGGAGCGTAGAACAGGAACTCATAGACTGGGTATTCGTTTAGATTGCTATTAGTCAGTCTGCAGGGAGCGTAGAACAGGAACTCATAGACTGGGTATTCGTTTAGATTGCTATTAGTCAGTCTGCAGGGAGCAAGAACAGGAACGCATAGACTGGGTATTAGTTTAGATTGCTATTAGTCAGTCTGCAGGGAGTGTAGAACAGGAACGCATAGACTGGGTATTCGTTTAGATTGCTATTAGTCAGTCTGCAGGGAGCGTAGAACAGGAACGCATAGACTGGGTATTCGTTTAGATTGCTATTAGTCAGTCTGCAGGGAGTGTAGAACAGGAACGCATAGACTGGGTATTCGTTTAGATTGCTATTAGTCAGTCTGCAGGGAGTGTAGAACAGGAACGCATAGACTGGGTATTCGTTTAGATTGCTATTAGTCAGTCTGCAGGGAGCGTAGAACAGGAATGCATAGACTGGGTATTCGTTTAGATTGCTATTAGTCAGTCTGCAGGGAGCATAGAACAGGAACTCATAGACTGGGTATTCGTTTAGATTGCTATTAGTCAGTCTGCAGGGAGCATAGAACAGGAACTCATAGACTGGGTATTCGTTTAGATTGCTATTAGTCAGTCTGCAGGGAGCATAGAACAGGAACGCATAGACTGGGTATTCGTTTAGATTGCTATTAGTCAGTCTGCAGGGAGCATAGAACAGGAGACTCATAGACTGGGTATTCGTTTAGATTGCTATTAGTCAGTCTGCAGGGAGCATAGAACAGGAACTCATAGACTGGGTATTCGTTTAGATTGCTATTAGTCAGTCTGCAGGGAGCATAGAACAGGAACGCATAGACTGGGTATTCGTTTAGATTGCTATTAGTCAGTCTGCAGGGAGGGTAGAACAGGAACGCATAGACTGGGTATTCGTTTAGATTGCTATTAGTCAGTCTGCAGGGAGCGTAGAACAGGAACGCATAGACTGGGTATTCGTTTAGATTGCTATTAGTCAGTCTGCAGGGAGCGTAGAACAGGAACGCATAGACTGGGTATTCGTTTAGATTGCTATTAGTCAGTCTGCAGGGAGCTAGAACAGGAACGCATAGACTGGGTATTCGTTTAGATTGCTATTAGTCAGTCTGCAGGGAGCTAGAACAGGAACGCATAGACTGGGTATTCGTTTAGATTGCTATTAGTCAGTCTGCAGGGAGCGTAGAACAGGAACGCATAGACTGGGTATTCGTTTAGATTGCTATTAGTCAGTCTGCAGGGAGCATAGAACAGGAACTCATAGACTGGGTATTCGTTTAGATTGCTATTAGTCAGTCTGCAGGGAGGGTAGAACAGGAACGCATAGACTGGGTATTCGTTTAGATTGCTATTAGTCAGTCTGCAGGGAGCGTAGAACAGGAACGCATAGACTGGGTATTCGTTTAGATTGCTATTAGTCAGTCTGCAGGGAGCGTAGAACAGGAACGCATAGACTGGGTATTCGTTTAGATTGCTATTAGTCAGTCTGCAGGGAGGGTAGAACAGGAACTCATAGACTGGGTATTCGTTTAGATTGCTATTAGTCAGTCTGCAGGGAGTGTAGAACAGGAACGCATAGACTGGGTATTCGTTTAGATTGCTATTAGTCAGTCTGCAGGGAGTGTAGAACAGGAACGCATAGACTGGGTATTCGTTTAGATTGCTTTTAGTCAGTCTGCAGGGAGCGTAGAACAGGAACTCATAGACTGGGTATTCGTTTAGATTGCTATTAGTCAGTCTGCAGGGAGTGTAGAACAGAAACGCATAGACTGGGTATTCGTTTAGATTGCTATTAGTCAGTCTGCAGGGAGTGTAGAACAGGAACGCATAGACTGGGTATTCGTTTAGATTGCTTTTAGTCAGTCTGCAGGGAGCGTAGAACAGGAACTCATAGACTGGGTATTCGTTTAGATTGCTTTTAGTCAGTCTGCAGGGAGTGTAGAACAGGAACGCATAGACTGGGTATTCGTTTAGATTGCTATTAGTCAGTCTGCAGGGAGCATAGAACAGGAACGCATAGACTGGGTATTCGTTTAGATTGCTATTAGTCAGTCTGCAGGGAGCGTAGAACAGGAACTCATAGACTGGGTATTCGTTTAGATTGCTATTAGTCAGTCTGCAGGGAGTGTAGAACAGGAACGCATAGACTGGGTATTCGTTTAGATTGCTTTTAGTCAGTCTGCAGGGAGGGTAGAACAGGAACGCATAGACTGGGTATTCGTTTAGATTGCTTTTAGTCAGTCTGCAGGGAGCGTAGAACAGGAACTCATAGACTGGGTATTCGTTTAGATTGCTATTAGTCAGTCTGCAGGGAGCGTAGAACAGGAACTCATAGACTGGGTATTCGTTTAGATTGCTATTAGTCAGTCTGCAGGGAGCTAGAACAGGAACGCATAGACTGGGTATTCGTTTAGATTGCTATTAGTCAGTCTGCAGGGAGTGTAGAACAGGAACGCATAGACTGGGTATTCCTTTAGATTGCTATTAGTCAGTCTGCAGGGAGTGTAGAACAGGAACGCATAGACTGGGTATTCGTTTAGATTGCTATTAGTCAGTCTGCAGGGAGCGTAGAACAGGAATGCATAGACTGGGTATTCGTTTAGATTGCTATTAGTCAGTCTGCAGGGAGCATAGAACAGGAACTCATAGACTGGGTATTCGTTTAGATTGCTATTAGTCAGTCTGCAGGGAGGGTAGAACAGGAACGCATAGACTGGGTATTCGTTTAGATTGCTTTTAGTCAGTCTGCAGGGAGCGTAGAACAGGAACTCATAGACTGGGTATTCGTTTAGATTGCTATTAGTCAGTCTGCAGGGAGCGTAGAACAGGAACTCATAGACTGGGTATTCGTTTAGATTGCTATTAGTCAGTCTGCAGGGAGCTAGAACAGGAACGCATAGACTGGGTATTCGTTTAGATTGCTATTAGTCAGTCTGCAGGGAGTGTAGAACAGGAACGCATAGACTGGGTATTCGTTTAGATTGCTATTAGTCAGTCTGCAGGGAGCGTAGAACAGGAACGCATAGACTGGGTATTCGTTTAGATTGCTATTAGTCAGTCTGCAGGGAGCGTAGAACAGGAACGCATAGACTGGGTATTCGTTTAGATTGCTATTAGTCAGTCTGCAGGGAGCGTAGAACAGGAACGCATAGACTGGGTATTCGTTTAGATTGCTATTAGTCAGTCTGCAGGGAGCGTAGAACAGGAACTCATAGACTGGGTATTCGTTTAGATTGCTATTAGTCAGTCTGCAGGGAGCGTAGAACAGGAACGCATAGACTGGGTATTCGTTTAGATTGCTATTAGTCAGTCTGCAGGGAGTGTAGAACAGGAACGCATAGACTGGGTATTCGTTTAGATTGCTATTAGTCAGTCTGCAGGGAGTGTAGAACAGGAACGCATAGACTGGGTATTCGTTCAGATTGCTATTAGTCAGTCTGCAGGGAGCGTAGAACAGGAACTCATAGACTGGGTATTCGTTTAGATTGCTATTAGTCAGTCTGCAGGGAGCGTAGAACAGGAACGCATAGACTGGGTATTCGTTTAGATTGCTATTAGTCAGTCATCAGTCATGTTCTGAACCGCGTGTCCAGTTCAGGGTGCTGGAGTCTGTCCAGCTGTTATCAGGTGAGAGGCAGGAACACCTGCACAGGTAACCAGTCTGTCACAACCCGGAGAGAACCCACACATACACGGGGAGAACATGCAAACTCCACACAGGAAGGAACTGTTGGAATTGTTCCAACCCCCTCCCCAGCCGGGAATCGCACCAGCAACCTTCTTACTGTGAGGCTGCGGTGCTAACTACCACGCCACCGTGCAGCCCCTATTGCTATTATTTTAAATGATATTCTTATTTTACTCCTTTACTTGTTTCTGATTTATTTCCGGTTTTATTTTTCTTTCAAGTTATATTTGAGGTTGAGTTTTGGTGATTCAACAAACACTTTTTATAAAATCAATGAATAATCGTGTATATTAATCGTGATTTCAATATCAGTCAAAATAATCATGATTATGATTTTTTCCATAATTTTCCAGCCCTAGTTCAAAGTGTGTTCATTATATTCATTTACTGTTTTATACACTGCAAAGCATCTGTATGGGTACATATGTGTAGCTTACATTTATTGTCAGCTTATCGTAAATTATCAAAGTGTTTGAAACAGAAAGAAATGCTGAATAAATGCATCCTGTAACTCAAAAGTAATTGTTTGAATAACTGTGGTTTCAGTATTGATCAAAATAATCATACTGATTTTTTTCCATTTGTATAAACAGCGGTTAGACAATGAAACTGAAACACTTGGTTTTAGACCACAATCTATTAGTATGGGGGGGGGCCTCCTTTTGCGGCCAATACAGCGGCAATTCGTCTTGGAAATGACATCTACATGTCCTGAACAGTGGTCAGAGGGATTTTAAGCCATTCTTCTTGCAGGATAGTGGGCAGGTCACTACATGATGCTGGTGGAGGAAAACGTTTCCTGACTCGCTCCTCCAAAACTCCCCAAAGTGGCTCAATAATATTTAGATCTGGTGACTTTGCAGGCCATGGGAGATGTTCAACTTCACTTTCATGTTCATCAAACCAATCTTTCACCAGTCTTGCTGTGTGTATTGGTGCATTGTCATCCTGATACACTGCACCGCCTTCAGGATACAATGTTTGAACCTTTGGATGCACATGGTCCTCCAGAATGGATCAGTAGTCCTTGGCAGTGACACGCCCATCTAGCACAAGTCCTGGGCCAAGCGAATGCCATGATATGGCCGCCCGAACCATCACTGATCCACCCCCATGCTTCACTCTGGCCATGCAACAATCTGGGTGCTACACTTCTCTGGGGCTTCTCCACACTGTGACTCTCCCAGATGTGGGGAAAACAGTAAAGGTGGACTCATCAGAGAACAATACATGTTTCACATTGTCCACAGCCCAAGATTTGCGCTCCTTGCACCATTGAAACCGACGTTTGGCATTGGCACGAGTGACCAAAGGTTTGGCTATAGCAGCCCGACCGTGTATATTCACCCTGTGGAGCTCCCGATGGACAGTTCTGGTGGAAACAGGAGAGCTGAGGTGCACATTTAATTCTGCCGTGATTTGGGCCGCTGTGGTTTTATGTTTTTTGGATACAATCCGGGTTAGCATCCGAACATCCCGTTCAGACAGCTTCCTCTTGCGTCCACAGTTAATCCTGTTGGATGTGGTTCGTCCTTCTTGGTGGTATGCTGACATTACCATGGATACTGTGGCTCTTGATACATCACAAAGACTTGCTGTCTTGGTCACAGATGCGCCAGCAAGACATGCACCAACAATTTGTCCTCTTTTGAACTCTGATATGTCACCCATAATGTTGTGTGCATTGCAATGTTTTGAGTAAAACCGTGCTTTTTACCTGCTAATTGAACCTTCACACTCTGCTCTTACTGGTGCAATGTGCAATTAATGAATATTTGCCACCAGGCTGGTCCAATTTAGCCATGAAACCTCCCACACTAAAATGACAGCTGTTTCAGTTTCATTGTCCACCCCTGTATATGTGTGTGTATATACACTGCCTGGCTGAAAAAAAAAAAAGTCGCCACCTGGATTTAACTAAGCAAATAGGTAGGAGCCTCCAATTGGATAATTACTGCATGGGCGATTATCTTTCAGCTGCAACAAGTTATTTAACCCCAACTGGTGCAATGAGTTGCTTCTCATTTCCTAAACAACCATGTGGAAAGACACATCCGTGGTCGTGGAAAAGATGTTAGTCTGTCTGAGAAGGGTCAGATCATTGGCATCAAGAGGTGAAAACATCTAAGGAGATGCAGAAACTACTAAAACTGGGTTCAGAACAGTCCAACGCATTATGAAAAACTGGAAGGATAGTGGACCATCGTCTTCCAGGAAGAAATGTGGCCGGAAAAAAATCCTGAATGATCGTGATCGGCGATCACTTAAACGTGTGGTGAGATCAAATCAAAGAAAAACAACAGTAGAACTGAGGGCTATGTTTAATACTGAAAGTAAGAGCATTTCCACACGCACAATGCGAAGGGAAGTCAAGGGATTGGGACTGAACAGCTGTGTAGCCGTAAGAAAACCACTAATCAGTGAGGCTAACCGGAAAAAAAGGCTTCAATTTGCTCGGGAGCATAAAGATCGGACTGTGGAGCAATGGAAGGTCATGTGGTCTGATGAGTCCAGATTTACCCTGTTCCAGAGTGATGGGCCAATCAGGGTAAGAAGAGAGGCAGATGAAGTGATGCAGCATCATGCCTAGTGCTACTGTATGAGCCTGTGGGGGCAGTGTGATGATCTGGGGTTGCTGCAGTTGCTCAGGTCCAGGTTCAGCAACAGTATGAGCTCAGATAATGAGGTCAGCTGATACCTGAATATACTGAATGAGCAGGTTATTCCATCAATGGATGTTTCTTTCCTGATGGCACGGCCATATTCCAAGATGAGGATGCCAGGATTCATCGGGCTCAAATTGTGAAAAACTGGTTCAGGGAGCATGACACATCATGTTCACACATGGATTGGCCCCCACAGAGTCCAGACCTGAACCCCATTGAGGATCTTTGGGATGTGATAGAGAGGGCTTTGTGCCCTCTCTATCACACAGGGTGTATACATACACCCTATGTATGTATACATACATATATGTATGTGTATATATATATATATATATATACATATGTATACATAGTATCTGTATATATATATTTGTGTATACATATGCTTGTGTATATATATACATACATACATATATATGTGCATGTGTATGTACATATGTATGTATCTATATACATATGTGTGTGTGTATATATATATATATATATACACACGTGTATATATATATATATATATATATATACACATTTTTTATTTTATTTTTCATTTCGAACTAAAATTAAAAAACGCTCACATTTGGCGTAAATATCAACATTAATAAAAAAAAAGGTTTTGGAAGAAGTTTAGAAAAACTCATCAAGTCCAAAACCCTTTTGTCAGACAACTTAAATTTAACATTCACTGTCATTTCACAAAATCTCTTGATACAACTCACCGTACTTAATAAGAACAAAACTCTCAAAATTATACAGTCCACAATGAAAGTATATTGATTATTAACAATATTCAATAATACTCAATAACTTTACTCACTTTTGTAAATCACAATATAACACAGTTTTCACTATAAATAAATTATAATCCTCATCACCATAATAATAATAACCTGTTTGTAAATCACAATGCACAACATAACACTTAATACTTTAATGAATCACAATATACATGATACATGGTCATCAGTAGTTATTAATTTTTATATATATCCTTTTATTATATTGTATTTCATTATTTGTTTAAATTTTCTGATATTTAGACACTTTTTTTATTTCATCACTTCAGCTGTTCCATAGCTAGACACCTCTAGCAAAAATGCAGAGGAGTTTGGCGTTCGTTCTTATTGCTGGTTTAATAAACATATATGTTCCTCTCAGACAGAATTTGTTCTCTTTCAATTGGAAAAGCTTTTGGATACCAGATGGTACTTGTTTGTTTTTACTCTGTACATGATTAGAAGAGTTTTGAGATAAACCAGATCCTAAAATTTAATATTTTCATCTTCATGAACAAAGGGTTTGTTGGTTGTATCAATGAAGCTTGAGTAATTATTCTGATTGCTTTTTTTTTTTTGGAGAAGAAAAACCGAGTTGGTGGTTGTCTTATAAGTGTTCCCCCATACCTCAACACAATAAGTCATATGGGGTAGAATGAAGGAACAGTACAAGGTATACAATGTTGACTGATTTAGAAAATGTTTAACATTGTATAGAACTGATATTAATTTGCTTATTTTTATATTATTAAAGCTAATATGTTTCTTCCAACTTAATTTTTCATCTATTATTACACCAAGAAATTTTGTCTCGGATACTCTTTCAATTTCTTTATCATTTATCATAAGTTGTTTTATGTTGATATATATGGATTAATCAAGATTAATCCATATATATGGATGTATATGTATATCCATATATATATATATATATATATGTATATATGGCCAAATATGTATGTATGTATATATATATATGTACGCTAGTTGTTAACACTGATGTAATATAAATGCCGTGGGTGTGTGTATTTATTGCACCTCGCCCGTTTATTCTAATATTAAAGTCCATGGTTATAACTCGCTCCGCTCTGGAATAGTTAGTTATAATCATGAAGTACGTAGTTTCATACCTACATCTCTGACATTTATAACATACCGGACTGATTGAAAATTGGTAGAAAACTGAGTAAGTTATGGTTATTTAAAACGTACATCACCAATAAAAGCTGATACTGTAAGTGAGCGAGCTGACTGTGGTAAGATGGCGGCCGTGCGTGGACGTTCGGCTCATCTGGCCAACAGCGTGGGAGTGTAATCTAGCAGTTTTAGATATCTATGCAGGAACAGCCGCCTGTTTATTTCCCGGTAGCCGTAAATATGTCACACCCGCCTCCTGTCCAATCAGAAGCCTTCCTCACCACCAGTGGAATTAGATAAACGTGTTTTCCATGAAAAACCTGATTCAGAATCATTTCCATGTAAACACGAAGGAGATTTAATTCAGGATTATTTCATTCAGATTATTCATTCTGAATGAAAAAACACCATGTAACCGGGGCCAATGTTAAAAATATGCTTATTCATGCCTGACACTGTGTCTGCAGGGGATCTGGATCACATGAGGAAGGAGCTGCAGGACCTGCAGGACCACTAGGATCTGCAGGACCTGCAGGACCTCCGGGTCCACCAGGACCTCCAGGTCCACCAGGACCTCCAGGACCTGCAGAACCTGCCAGACCTCCGGGTCCACCAGGACCTCCAGGTCCACCAGGACCTCCAGGATCTGCAGGACCTCCGGGTCCACCAGGACCTCCAGGTCCACCAGGACCTCCAGGATCTGCAGGACCTCCGGGTCCACCAGGACCTCCAGGATCTGCAGGACCTCCAGGACCTGCCAGACCTCCAGGTCCACCAGGACCTCCAGGACCTCCAGGATCTGCAGGACCTCCGGGTCCACCAGGACCTCCAGGATCTGCCAGACCTCCAGGTCCACCAGGACCTCCAGGACCTGCAGAACCTGCCGGACCTCCGGGTCCACCAGGACCTCCAGGACCTGCAGAACCTGCCAGACCTCCGGGTCCACCAGGACCTCCAGGACCTGCAGGACCTCCGGGTCCACCAGGACCTCCAGGACCTGCAGAACCTGCCAGACCTCCGGGTCCACCAGGACCTCCAGGACCTGCAGGACCTCCGGGTCCACCAGGACCTGCAGGACCTCCATCATGTGCGGGATATTCTGCGCGGTGAGTCTGGCGTCGGCTCGCCCGGACTGGACCGAGTCGGTCTACGAGTCCTTACAGAGACGTGGACCGGACTGGAGTCAGGATGTGACGGTTCCCGGCTCGCTGTCCAGCTGCTGCTGCTTTTTCTCTGCCCACGTCCTCCACATGAGGGGGGTCCTGACCCCCCAGCCAGTCCAGGACGCTGCCGGGAACGTGCTGCTGTGGAACGGGGAGGTGTTTGGGGGGCTGCCGGTAAGGCCGGAGCAGAACGACACCGCGCTGGTGTCTCAGAGGCTGGCTGCCTGCGGCGGCCCCACGGAGGTCCTCCACGCCCTGTCGGCCCTGCGGGGGCCGTGGGGGCTGGTGTACTACCAGCGGGCGGGGGAGTACCTGTGGCTGGGGAGGGACTTCTTCGGCAGGAGGAGCCTGCTGTGGCGGTATGACACAGAGCAGCGGGTGCTGGCTCTGAGCTCCGTGGCGGGCCGGGCGGGCTGGAAGGAGGTCCCGGCGGCCGGCGTGTACCGGCTGGATCTGAGAGCGGCGGCGGGGGCGGGGTCCGTGTGCTTCGAGGTTTTTCCCTGGGCGTGTGCGGTGGGGGACGTGGCCTCGTGGTGCAGCGACACCGTCCTGGAGGCCGTTCCTGCAGGCTGCAGCGCGGCGCTGAACCGGCCGGGCCTCGCGCTCGCCTCGCCCGTCTGTCCTCTCAACACCTCTGTCCCAGCGCCCGCAAACATTGGTCCAGACTGCCGGTGGTCCGGCGGCGACCTGGAGGAGCTGCTGGGCAGCAGGGGGGGGGCTGCGCAGGCAGAGCGTCTGCTCCACCTTCTCAGTGAAGCTGTGAGACGCAGAGTCCAGTCCCTGCCTGTCAGGGCTCTGGACGGCTTGCCACCTCACGACCGAGCCAGCATCGCCGTTCTCTTCTCCGGAGGTGTGGACTCCATGGTCCTGGCCGCCTTAGCAGACCGCCACGTCCCCGCCCACCAGCCCATAGATCTCCTCAACGTAGCCTTCAAGCTACAGCAACCAAAGCAGCAGAAAGACTCTGCAAAAGGACCCAGAAAGACAGCCGGCGGCTCCGAACCGGATCAGACCGGTTCACAGACTCGCTGCCCCTTTGATGTCCCAGACAGACTAACGGGGAAAGCTGGTCTCCAGGAGCTGCAGGTCCTGAACCCTGCCCGGCCGTGGAAGTTGGTGGAAATCAACGTGACGCATGAGGAGCTGCAGAAGTGGCGGCGAGAGCGCGTGTCCGGTCTGGTGCGTCCGCTGGAGACGGTGCTGGACGACAGCATCGGCTGCGCCGTGTGGTTCGCTGCCAGAGGCGTGGGGGTGGTGGTGGAGGACGGCGAGCCCAGGCCCTGCACGTCCTCGGCTCAGGTGAGGCGCCGACCCCAGACAGGCCCGGGACCGCGGCCTCCAGGTCACCTCACCTCTGCTGCTTCTCTCCACGGCTGCAGGTGGTCCTGACGGGCATCGGAGCCGACGAGCAGCTCGCTGGCTACTCCAGACACAGAGTCCGCTTCCAGATGTCCGGCCACGAAGGTCTGGTCCAGGAGCTGGCCATGGAGCTGGGCCGGATCTCCTCCAGGAACCTAGGCCGGGATGACCGAGTGATCGGAGACCACGGCAAGGAAGCAAGGTGGGTGCCAGCCCCGGTTCCTACTTACCTGACCCCCAAGTCTGGAAACAGGAGAAGTCTGAGCAACTTTAAAACATAAAGGGGAACTTGGGTTTTCCAACCTGGAATACGTTCATTTCTTCACCAAGACAGTTTTGTGAGCTCCAAGCATCTTTTTTAATGCGGCGGCTTTGATGACGTCACTGTTATGTGACACCATAGTGAATAAATGTCTGTAAATAAGGACGAATCACCACAAAAAAGCAACTCAAAGCTGCTTGGAGCTCACGGGGGGTCCGACTAATGTTTGGTAACAAAGCGTTGGTGAAATGAAGGAGTTTGTGGCAGATAATTATTTAGAGGCTCTGCCAGGTTGCTGCATCACTTCCATTATACTGGATAGGGATGCATGACATTGGAATTTTGGCCGATGGCCGATATTTTAAAACTATTGTGGCTGATAATGTCGTGGATGAAATTGTCCACCAAGGAAAAACGAGAATTACTCAGCAAGATGTTGTAGTAGAAAGTTCAACCCCTTAGGTTTATTAACAATACAGGGTAACAGAGCTCATTCTGACCAGAAGTGGGAGACCCCTCGTTATTTCTGACATCAACCTTTATAGTGCACAATCATCCCCCCCCCCCCCCCCATAGAGGCCTTTATTTAGATCAGACCATCAGTGGTGTTTGATAAGCACAGACACATATCAGATAATGTCATTATCTTAAGGCCTTCTTACTTTGGTAAACGACACCTGCATCCACTCCTTTCCAATAACCCCCGTTTATATCGTAGTCTATAAGGAGTAAGAAATCCACTACAATAACTCATATCGATACCGATATGAAAGCTGAAAAAAAAGAATAAGCTGAAAAATAAGCAACTATTGCAAATAGCAGTTTTGTTATCCGTGTCCAACACTGTAAAAAAATCGGGGTGGGGAAAAAATATCATTACACTGAAATATTGTGATATTTTCATATGCCGATATCAATATCGAATTTCAAGTGGTATCAATCTATTTTACTTGCAAAATTTCATCGTTCTGTCACAAAATCTCAAGACATTTTGTGAATTCCTGAGATATTTTGTAACAGAACGATGAAATATTGCGATATTTAACCCCACCCGGTCAAACATGGGTGGGGTTTTATGCCCGATATATAGGCCGATACTGATAGGGGGCCGATTATATCGTGCATCCCTAATATTGGACATCCGCTGATCTGGGGTGGATCTGAATATCTCCTGAAGGTATTAAAGTTCCACCAGAACTGTCTGGGGGAGGAAATGACCTGGAAAACAGGTCCAGGTTGATAAAAGCCAACTCCCCCTTTAATGTAATATCAGTGGTCAGTAAAGTGGCGTCCCTCGTGTCCTGCAGGTTCCCGTACCTGGACGAGGATGTGGTGGACTACCTGAACTCCCTGCCTGTGTGGGAGAAGGCTGACCTGTCCCTCCCCCGAGGCGTCGGGGAGAAGCTCCTGCTGAGGCTGGCCGCCAGGCAGCTGGGCCTCGGCCACTCCGCCGTCCTGCCCAAGAGAGCCATGCAGTTCGGCTCCCGCATCGCCAAGATGGAGGACAGTCGCGAAAAGGCTTCGGACAAATGCTCCAGACTCCTCACCGGCTAGATCACACCTCCATTTATTAGAAAACATTCAGAAGACGATCACAGGCAGGCTGCAGATAAAGGGACATTCAGTCACAGTTGTGGATTCTCCAGGATTTCTATCAGATTTCCTTCTGTAGATTCTTTTTTAAATGATGATAATAAATGTCCTGCTTCCTCTAAACCAGGTAAGACTTTGCATCTCTGAGCTTCTCTTTGAAATAAAGGTCACATTCCACATAGGAGGGCAGGTTTCCAACGTCGAACCGTCCGGATATCTGGTGAACGTAAACAGGTTTCCTGGAGAAGACAGTCGGTGGATAACACATGAGATCTCTGCTCACCGGTGCGGACTTAAAGCAGACCTGCAGCAGCAGTTACCTCGCAATGAGCCAGGACACGAAGTTTCCCGGAGCATCTTTCTCCTCAATGGCAGCCTCCTGTGGAATATGCAAATCTGCAGTCGTGTAATAAGAGTTCAGTCTTCATTCACGTCAGCTTAGCAATACTACCTTCTTTTCCTCCAGAAAAACGTCCAGCAGAGGAAGGCTGTTCTTGGACAGCACGTAGAAACAGGGACACTGGAATGGAGAGGACCGGATTAGACTGATGCTGGACCGAAACCTGAGCCAGGAACACATCCATGCAAGGAAAGTGTCCTAACGGGACCGACGGAGACGCCCCGACCCCTCTGTCCTAACGGGACCGACCAAGACGCCCCGACCCCTCTGTCCTAAAAGGACCGACGGAGACGCCTCGACCCCTCTGTCCTAACGGGACCGACCAAGACGCCCCGACCCCTCTGTCCTAACGGGACCGACCAAGACGCCCCGACCCCTCTGTCCTAACGGGACCGACCGAGACGCCCCGACCCCTCTGTCCTAACGGGACCGACCGAGACACCCCGACCCCTCTGTCCTAACGGGACCGACCGAGACGCCACTACCCCTCTGTCCTAACAGGACCGACCGAAACGCCCCTACCCCTCTGTCCTAACGGGACCGACCGAGACGCCCCTACCCCTCTGTCCTAACAGGACCGACCGAGACGCCCCGACCCCTCTGTCCTAACAGGACCGACCGAGACGCCTCTACCCCTCTGTCCTAACAGGACCGACCGAGACGCCACTACCCCTCTGTCCTAACGGGACCGACCAAAACGCCCCGACCCCTTTGTCATAACGGGACTGACCGAGACGCCCATACCCTTCTGTCCTAACGGGACCGACCGAGACACCCCGACCCCTCTGTCCTAACGGGACCGACCGAGACGCCCCTACCCCTCTGTCCTAACGGGACCGACCGAGACGCCCCTACCCCTCTGTCCTAACGGGACCGACCGAGATGCCCCTGCCCCTCTGTCCTAACGGGACTGATGGTGCATTCCAGGTGTCTCGGGATTCCGAGCAGACGCGAGTTGGTTACCAGGTATTTTGCGTTCCAGTTGCACCAAATCTCCAAATCAGCCTATTTGTGAGCTAGAACAGCTAAAAATTATCACATACGTTACGTTACCATGACAACAGCAGCTAATTTCAGTGCATTTGTTTAATAAAAAAAACATATTTACGCTGCATTTTAAAGAAACATAGGCCGCCATGAGACAGTTAAATTCAATAACAACAACTCATTGCTGTTTACACTTGGAAATTATGATCAGAAAATCTCTTATATAGAAGTTTAATAATCACAACAATGGTAGCCTACTGGACGCCACCATCTTTAAATCTACAATCTCGGGTCCTCTGCAAGTTATGAGCTCGTATCTCGGAGAAGCGAGTTCATCACGTCACTTTCTCGGAAAATTACGAGGACAGATCACAGATAAGCAACTCAAAGCCGCTTGGAGAAAAAAAAAAAAAATTGTGAAATGAAGGAGTTTGTAGCAGATAATGCCTTATTTAGAGGCTGCACTAAATATCTTCTGAAGGAATTCAAGTTGCACCAAAACTGTGAGTGAGGAAATTAACGGATTCATGCTGGAAAACCGTTGAGAAAAACGAACTACCCCTTTAACAACGCTAGCCAGCAGATCCGGCCTTCGGTCCAGATCCGGTTGTCGGTCCAAATCCGGGCAACACTCGCTGGCTTTGTGAACAACTCACTGCTCTTCGTGATGTCGTCTCCACAGGGAGAGGTTTCTCCTTCATACAGAGCACTCGGAGATCCTCGTCTACTTCCAGAATCCCGTATTTCTGCGTTTCTGCAGACACGTCAACGTGATCAAACTAATGCAAATAAGCAAACTAATGATGCTAAATATTATTCTTACACTAATGTAATGCTGGTAATAAGGACTCCAGACCAGCCTGGAGGTCCTTCAGAACTCACCCTCATCCCTGCACGGGTATGACAGCACCAGACAGCTGTCCTCAACCCTCTCCTGCACATCTGAGAACTTCTCCACGACTTGGCTGAGGCTAAAGTCCTCTCTGAATAGGGTGTCGCTGTAAAGGATGGAGAGAATTGGTCATACCCGAGCACTCACAGGCCCCAACACACACTCACACACCCCAACGCACACTCACACGCCCCAACACGGGCACACGCTCCAACTCAGTCACACGCCCCAACACACAGTCACACGCCCCAACACAGGCACACGTTCCAACTCAGTCACATGCTCCAACACAGGCACACGCTCCAACAGTCACACGCCCCAACATGGGCACACGCTCCAACTCAGTCACACGCCCCAACACACAGTCACACGCCCCAACACAGGCACACGCTCCAACTCAGTCACACGCCCCAACACAGGCACGCGCTCCAACTCAGTCACACGCCCCAAAACAGGCACACGCTCCAACTCAGTCACACGCCCCAACACACACTCACACACCCCAACGCACACTCACACGCCCCAACACAGGCACATGCTCCAACACACAGTCACACGCCCCAACACAGGCACACGCTCCAACTCAGTCACACGCTCCAACTCAGTCACATGCCCCAACACACAGTCACACGCCCCAATGCACACTCACACACCCCAACGCACACTCACACGCCCCAACACACAGTCACACGCCCCAACGCACACTCACACGCCCCAACGCAGACTCACACGCCCCAACTCAGTCACACACCCCAACTCAGTCACGCTCCAACTCAGGCACACGCCCCAACACACAGTCACACGCCCCAACACAGTCACACGCCCCAACGAACGCTCACACACCCAAACACAGTCACACACTCCAACTCAGTCACACGCCCCAACACACAGTCACACGCCCCAACACAGTCACACACCCCAACGCACGCTCACACACCCAAACACAGGCACACGCTCCGATTCAGTCACACGCTCCAACTCAGTCACACGCTCCAACTCAGGCACACGCTCAAACTCAGTCACACGCCCCAACACAGTCACACGCCCCAACGAACGCTCACACACCCAAACACAGGCACACGCTCCAACTCAGTCACACCCCCCAACACACAGTCACACGCCCCAACATAGTCACACGCCCCAACGAACGCTCACACACCCAAACACAGTCACACGCTCCAACTCAGTCACACGCCCCAACTCAGTCACATGCCCCAACTCAGTCACACGCCCCAACTCAGTCACACGCTCCAACTTAGTCACACGCTCCAACTCAGGCACATGCTCCAACTCAGGCACACGCCCCAACACACACACGCCTCAACACAGTCACACGCCCCAACGAACGCTCACACAACCAAACACAGTCACACACTCCAACTCAGTCACACGCCCTAACTCAGTCACACGCTCCAACTCAGTCACACGCCCCAACTCAGTCACACGCCCCAACACACAGTCACACGCCTCAACACAGTCACACGCCCAAACGCACGCTCACACGCCCCAACACAGGCACACGCTCCAACTCAGTCACACGCCCCAACGAAAGCTCACACACCCAAACACAGTCACATGCTCCAACACAGTCACACACCCCAACACAGTCACAGGCCCCAACACACACTCATGCCCCAATGCACGCTCACACACCTCAACAATGTCACACGCCCCAACGCAGTGACACACCCCAACACAGTCACAGGCCCCAACGCACGCTCACACGCCCCAACTCAGTCAAACCCCCCAACACACAGTCACACGCCTCAACACAGTCACACGCCCAAACGCACGCTCACACACCCCAACACAGGCACACGCGCCAACTCAGTCACACGCCCCAACGAAAGCTCACACACCCAAACACAGTCACATGCTCCAACACAGTCACACGCCCCAACACAGTCACAGGCCCCAACACACACTCATGCCCCAATGCACGCTCACACACCTCAACAATGTCACACGCCCCAACGCAGTGACACACCCCAACACAGTCACAGGCCCCAACGCACGCTCACACGCCCCAACTCAGTCACACCCCCCAACGCACTCACACCGCCCAACTCAGTCACACGCCCCAACACACAGTCACACGCCCCAATACACAGTCACACGCCCCAACACAGTCACACGCCCCAACACAGTTACAGGCCCCAACACACACTCACACACCCCAACACACGCTCACACCCCCCAACAATGTCACACGCCCTGACACAGTCACATGCCCCAACGCACTCTCCAACTCAGTCACACGCCCCAACGCCAAGTCACATGCCCCAACACAGTCACACGCCCCAACAGTCTCACCCAACGCTCAGTCACACACCCCAACTCAGTCTCATGCCCTAACGCAGTCACACGCCCCAATGCTCAGTCACACGCCCCAACAGTCACACACCTCAACTCAGTCTCATGCCCCAACTCAGTCACACGTCCCAAGGCACAGTCTCACGCTCTAACACAGTCTCACGCCCCAACTCAGTCACATGCCCCAACGCTCAGTAACACGCCTCAACACAGTCTCACATCCCAACAGTTGCACGCCCCAATGCTCAGTCACACGCCCCAACGCGCGCTTAGATGCCCCCACAGTCTCACGCCCCAACTCAGTCACACGCCCCAGCGCGCACTCACTCCCCAACTCATAGTCATACGCCCCATCGCTTTACATGCCTCAACTCGTGCTCACACACCCCAACTCAGTCATACGCCCCATCGCTTCACATGCCCCAACTCATGCTCACACACCCCAACTCAGTCACACACCCCATTGTGTCACATGCCCCAACTCGCCCACACACCCCAACACTCACTAAATCCTGCAGGTTTCAGACAAACTTACCCTCCAATCACCACAAGGTGGTCTTCAATGCAGAAGTGTTTTACTGTGAGCTGCAGGCAGGACACGGCTCCTAGACGCTCCTGGAGAAGGACATAAGGATGGAGGACACGAGGATGGAGGAGGACATGAGGAAAGAGGACATGAGGAAAGAGGAGAGCACGAGGAAAGAGGACATGAGGAAGGAAGACACAAGTTAGAAGGACATGGAGGAAGGAGGACACAAGGACGGAGAAGAACACGAGGACATGAGGAAGGAGGACACAAGGACGGAGGAGAACACGAGGACATGAGGAAGGATGACACAAGGACGGAGGAGAACACGAGGACATGAGGAAGGAGGACACAAGGACGGAGAAGAACACGAGGACATGAGGAAGGAGGACACAAGGACGGAGGAGAACACGAGGACATGAGGAAAGAGGGTACGAGGAAGGAGGACATGAGGAAAGAACATGAGGAAGGAAGACACGAGGAAGATGCTGCTTTTTATTTTTGAAACGGGAATCCTGGGAAGGATTGCTAGTTTGGTTTTCCAACAAAGACCTTTGAATGTTGTTTAGGGGTCTCTGTACAGAAGCAACAGCTGACCGTTTAAGTGTATCCATGTTTTTCTCCCCTCTTTCCCTCTCTTTTATCTCTGTTCCACTTTCTATCTTGGTAAAGCAAAACTGTCCAACACAATAAAGCAACCAGATCACCATTCTGCTGCTATGATGCTGGGACTTGCTTCTCGTTTCCTAAACAACCATGTGGAAAGACACATCCGTGGTCGTGGAAAAGATGTTAGTCTGTCTGAGAAGGGTCAGATCATTGGCATCAAGAGGTGAAAACATCTAAGGAGATGCAGAAACTACTAAAACTGGGTTCAGAACAGTCCAACGCATTCTGAAAAACTGGAAGGATAGTGGACCATCGTCTTCCAGGAAGAAATGTGGCCGGAAAGGCAGATGAAGTGATGCAGCATCATGCCTAGTGCTACTGTATGAGCCTGTGGGGGCAGTGTGATGATCTGGGGTTGCTGCAGTTGCTCAGGTCCAGGTTCAGCAACAGTATGAGCTCAGATAATGAGGTCAGCTGATACCTGAATATACTGAATGAGCAGGTTATTCCATCAATGGATGTTTCTTTCCTGATGGCACGGCCATATTCCAAGATGACCGTGCCAGAATTTATCGGGCTCAGATTGTGAAAGATGGTTCAGGGATCATCAGACATCATTTTCACACATGGATTGGCCCCCACAGAGTCCAGACCTGAACCCCATTGAGAATCTTTGGGATGTGCTGTGGTCAGACTCTACAATCATCATCAAGATCTTGGTGAAAAATTGATGCAACAGGATGCAAATAAATCTGGTGACATTGCAGAAGCTTCTGGAAACACAGCGAATGCTGCCGCAATCAAAGCTAAAGGCTCCAACCAAATGTGAAAGGTTTGACCTTTTTTTTTGGCCGGGAAGTGTGTATATATACACAGTATATATATGGGTCATTCCACAGAATGGGTGCCATTTCAGAGTTGCAAGTCCACCAAAATAAATTTGTTTTTAAGGTTTTTCTCAAAAGTAAATCTGGTAACACAAATATTGAAGTATACCAAATGAGGACTGGTCAATCTTAAATTACTTTAATTTTATACAAGCTTTTTAAGACAAAGATGTCTGCATTTTTTTTCAGTCCTGTTACCAAAACTCATGTTTCGTCCAAAAAGCACATTTCAAAGCAATTTAACTAATTGCTTCATTTTGCCCTCAAGAAAATTTTTTTATCTTTATGGGATAGCTGGTTATATCATATCATTAATTTTTGTTATCAAAAATGTCATACGAATAAACAAAAGTTGTATTTTTCTAAAAGATCCAAACCCATATTTATTGTTAAAAAGAGACACCTAGCTCAAGTTAATCAAATTTGTTATCCTGTAATTTATTTATATTTATATATATTTATTTATAAATGATGGACCACATGAAATAGAAAAAAGATGTTTATTTTTTGTTTTTTTAGAGAAAAACATTTAAGTAACAGGAATGAACAACATTAACATGAGTTACGTGAATTATGTGTGAAAACTAAAGGCCCATTTATGCTCGACGCAGAAGACGGATACGCAGATGGACGGACAGTTTCATCCATCATCTGCGTCGGTAACATACGTAATTTGGTGTGTTTTCAAGGGGCTTGTTGGTCCGTCTCTCGACACAGAAGACACAAAACAAATGATGACTAACATTTAATTTAAGTAACAGGACTGTGTACTGAGATGGACCTCTTCATTTACAGCCCCAAAACTACCAAATATAAGGAAAACTAAATGAGAGAACTCACTTTTGGTCTCCCCATGGCCTTCAGGAGATATGGCCGATACAACTTCCGGTTGAGCGTGTGACATGTGGAACGTTCCAGATTAATCAGATGGGGTTGAGTGTTAGAGGAACAGGACGGAGTGAAAACCTAGGGACACAACTAAAATGTGCATTTTCTACAAAAAAACTTTACTTTTTAAAATATGTATATATATATTGTGAAGCATAGATGGGATATAGCGCAACACAAATATGCAAAAAAAAAAACATTTCTTTAAGATTTTATTAATTCTATTTTATTATAAAGTGTAAAATTTGGGGGAGTGGGTGGCCTGGTGGTGGCGTCGTGGGCTTGGGCGCGGAGGACCCGGGTTCGAGCCCCCGACACGACTCCTAGGTTAAACACTGTGGACCCCTGAGCAAGGTCCTTAACCCCCACCAACTGCTCCCCGGGCGCTTTAAGTAGCAGCTCACTGCTCTCTGATACTCAGTACAGAGATGGTGAAATGCAGAGTCCTAATTTCCCCTCAGGGATCATACAGTAAAAAAAAAATTAAAGGCTGGGGACAAGTGAAAACACTGTCTTTCAGTGTTCAGCATAGTTTTTATCAAGCCTGCCTATCATATATCTTAAATTTGAACTTAGATCATTGTGCAGGACATTTTGCCTTATAAGAAATTGTATTTGACGGTTAATTTTCATGCACATTTACACATATTATTGCCTGGGGACGCAAATGGCACTCATTCGGTGGACTGGCCCATATTATATATATATTTGGGAAACAGCGTTAAAGATTCATTTACAGGCAGATCTGGTGGAGATAAACTTGGTTAAAGACTGACTTACATCATTGGTTTTCGTCTGGTCGCTGAGAATCCTGACATTGGAGAAATCTGCAGCCCAGTCCTCAAAAGCAGCCTGGTACACGGCATTGGTCTGCGGGGACATGGACAGGAGCACAGCGTTCCCACTATTTTCTTGAGGTTATTTTCAGGACTTTTCCAGCTACGTAGACTGGTAACTTCCACCCTGAGCTTTTGGAGACGTGTTCTATGATTGCAGCTGATATTTTGTACAGAGATGACGCAGCGAAGCTACAGCTCAACGCTTCTGTTTAAAAGCTACTAAAAACAAACGTGTGTGTTAAATGTTTAACCCTTCCAGCTCCCTCAGCCGTCTGAAGGGGGGTGAATGACCTTTTATGTGACTTTTTTTTTCTACTAATGCAAACAGCATTAAACTTGGTCCAGGTGTGTATGATGGCGTGACTCATGATATTCTAGAGGATGGGTTGTCTCTTTTTCTAAAGGTCTCTAAAATAATCATTTCCTCCTTAGAGCCAATCCGTGCCACATTGACTTGCATTGAAAAGGACGTTTCTAGAATCAAATGTTATGTCAGAATTGCTCTACACTTCAATGTTCACTGTAGTTTTCCATGACATGAGACCAGAAGGAGCCCCGCTTTTCATCTTAGTGATGAAACCTTAGACTTTAATGTTATTTCAGCCAATCAGAGTCCCTCAAAAACTAAAAAAAAAAAAACACATCCAATGACATAAAAAGATCTTTTTGTCCTCTCATGTGAGGTTATTTGAGTATGAAAGGGTCTTAAATTTGTAATTTTGGCGTTTTTTTTCTTTCAGGCATTGTGATCAGTCAGACTACATGCTGATGATTCAGCTCAGTCTTTTGCTGGGAATTTAGAAATGCTGCCATTCCAGTTCAAACTGGAATTTTACCACATTTTTTTTTGCATTTTATCTTGAAACAACTTCTCTTTGAGCTTTTTTAATTGCGGTTGCTATAATCTATGCTTAGGTCTGCTCTGCATTCGTAATAATGACCTGCCACCTACAGGCTGGTTTGTATTCATTTTAACCCACTTTCAGTTTTCGGCAGTGTGTACAAACTGGAACTTAAAGGGTTAAAATGTTAAAACTCATTGATTTTTGGGGGTATTGATGGTTCGGCCAGTGCAGAGAAGCAGGAGGAACGTCATTTTCCAGGAGATTTTACTCTTTTTTCCATGACTGGGAAATATTCAAGCACTTCCCAGGATTTCCAGGATGCGTGGGAACCCTGACTAACACCACCAGCCTCGCCTGTCGCCCGGACAAACAACATATCTGTAATAACTAGATGATAACAACCCCCCCAGAACCGGTCTCCGTGTCCAGCGGTACTCACGACGACGTAGACGCGGTCCACGCAGCCGGAGGCGGTCAGGGCCTGGACCCAGTGGGACACCAGGGGACGGTGTCCCACCGGGAGGAGCGGCTTCGCGACGCCCGCCAGGTGAGCGAACTTCCCGCTGCTGTCCGCAGCCACGTCCCTCTGGAGCCTGGTTCCGTAGCCGGCGGCGAGCAGCACCGCTTTCATGTCGGCCAGGAGGAGGAGGAGGAGAAGAAGAAGGAGAAGAAGGAGAAGAAGAAGAGGAAGAAGCGAATCTGCGTCCAGGTGTTGGAGACAGGTGGAGATAAAGTAGGTGAAACGCCGAGAAGTTGCTCATCAGTGAGACTAAAATCAAATCCCGTCTGTTCTCGCGATACTAGCCGTGCAGCATAAGGCTCGTTCGACTTTGACCATCTGCAGCATAGACATGAAGACATAGACACCCCATTGGACGCTGCTGGCCAACTTTATTTGGATAACATTTATTTATTTAGAACCAAAACAATTTAAACTCGGGTGAATAAAGTCAAACTTTATTCCCTGATTCAAACTGGATTCAGAGTTCTGGAATCACTCGTCAGCCTTTATGCAACGTTCTGACACTGGATTTTATTCATTTCCTTTTCTTTCCTTTTCCCTTTGTAATGCCCGTACTCCTTTGTGTTACTATGTATTCCGTGTACATTCTTAACAAAGTTTAGAATAAATGAATGAATTATTAATTAATCAATTCTTAATTAATAAGTGAATAATGATGAATATTAATAAATTAACTAATAACTCTCTGAATTAATAATCAATGGATTAATTAACACATTATGAATTAATTATTAATGAATGTAAAGGAATTACTTGATCATTAACTGATTTATTGATTAATTAAATTTTATTGTTGTGTCAGGCTTATAGTGTTTCAATAACACAATAAAAGAATAAATTAAACACACATACATTATATATATGTATATATATATATATATATATATATATATATATATATATATATATATATATATATATATATATACACACAATGTATATAATCACACAAGATCTGGTTTATACTCCTCTATTTGAAGAAAAGTGGAGCTGCTTTGCAGGTTTGCTACTGTCAATACAGAAACAAAATGCCATGTACAAAGCGATGCAATCCTTTAATGCAGTCAAACAGTCCCGTGCAGCCCGTAAAAGGGCGGCATTTTCAGTCAGCCCATTTATCTGGAAATCGTCTGAAAATTCACCGTGTTAAGCAGGTCTGAACATGAGAAATACCACTTTCCTCAGCAGGCAGCATTCACTCTGACGGCAGCCTGGTCTGACCCAAGATGGCCGCTCTGTTGGCACGTCTCAAACCCGCGGATGCGGGTCTATCCATAGAAATAATAAAGACTAGAAGAAGCATTGACCCCTGCCGCCCATAGAAATAATAAAGACTAGAAGCAGCATTGACCCCTGCCACCCATAGAAGTAATAAAGACTAGAAGCAGCATTGACCCCTGCTGCCCATAGAAATAATAAAGACTAGAAGCAGCATTGACCCCTGCCGCCCATAGAAATAATAAAGACTAGAAGCAGCATTGACCCCTGCCGCCCATAGAAATAATAAAGACTAGAAGCAGTATTGACCCCTGCCGCCCATAGAAATAATAAAGACTAGAAGCAGCATTGACCCCTGCCGCCCATAGAAATAATAAAGACTAGAAGCAGCATTGACCCCTGCCGCCCATAGAAATAATAAAGACTAGAAGCAGCATTGACCCCTGCCGCCCATAGAAATAATAAAGACTAGAAGCAGCATTGAGCCCTGCCGCCTATGTAGTCCAGGGGCTGAGCGCAGGTTTTTCAGTGGATTGTGCACTTGCGGATAAAAGCGCCAAATTTTGTATGAGGCTTCCTTAGGACATAAGGAAGGATTTTAGCCTCGGAGCCCAACACAGATATTTGAAATATCCATATAGAACACAAAAGTTGTTTTATTAATGCGTAATAATAATTAAAAATTTCTTGAGTCATAAAAATAATATGAGTGATAATTTTTTTTACACTTCAAAAGATAAATCTGGTTTTGAATTTGACGACTGATTATTAAACCTCCAAAGAGATTTGTAAAATAGAATATCAAGACACCTGGTAGCTGTATTGTATATCCTCCATTAAGTACTGCACAATATAGGCAGATTTCTAAAAAAAAAAGAAGTATGTTAAAGGCCCTGTACCTGATTTTACTTTAATCTCTCTCAGAGAAATGCTTTCTACACGGTATAAATGTGTTAAAAAAAGGTAATTTCATAAAAATGAATCCCTCATTGATTGCGTATCTGCATGAATCCAGGCCTTTTTAGTTTAGGTTTCTAAGGATGGCAGGAGACCAAAGAAGGAATAAAGTTCGTGTTCTCGGTGGATTGTATGAAGGTAAAGAGCAGCTGGACGACTCGGACTGAACGTGGACTGGAAGTCCACCTGGACACGTATCTTTTTCAATAACTTTCTTCTCAGTAACATTTACGTCCTCGTCCTTCCTCGGCTGGTCTACCGATATAATAGTGATATTTACATCGTATAAAATAGTGATATTTACACCGTATATAACAGTGATATTTACACCGCATAATAGTGATATTTACACCGTGTATAACAGTGATATTTACACCGTATATAATAGTGATATTTACACCGTGTATAACAGTGATATTTACACCGTATATAATAGTGATATTTACACCGTATATAATTGTGATATTTACACCGTATATAATAGTGATATTTATACCATATATAATAGTGATATTTACACCGTATATGATAGTGATATTTACACCGTATATAATAGTGATATTTACACCGTATATAATAGTGATGTTTACACCGTATATAATAGTGATATTTACACCGTATATAACAGTGATATTTACACTGTATATAATCGTGATATTTACACCGTATATGATAGTGATACTTACACTGTATATAACAGTGATATTTACACCGTATATAATAGTGATATTTACACCGTATATAATTGTGATATTTACACCGTATATAATAGTGATATTTATACCGTATATAATAGTGATATTTACACCGTATATAACAGTGATATTTACACCGCATAATAGTGATATTTACACCGTATAATAGTGATATTTACACCGTATATAACAGTGATATTTACGCCATATATAGTGATATTTACACCGTATATAACAGTGATATTTAAACCGTATATAACAGTGATATTTACACCGTATATAATAGTGATATTTACACCGTATATAATTGTGATATTTACACTGTATATAATAGTGATATTTATACCGTATATAATAGTGATATTTACACCGTATATAACAGTGATATTTACACCGTATAATAGTGATATTTACACCGTATATAATAGTGATATTTAAACCGTATATAACAGTGATATTTACACTGTATATAATAGTGATATTTACACCGTATATAACAGTGATATTTACACCGTATAATAGTGATATTTACACCGTATATAACAGTGATATTTACGCCATATATAACAGTGATATTTACACCGTATATAACAGTGATATTTAAACCGTATATAACAGTGATATTTACACCGTATATTATAGTGATATTTACACCGTATATAATTGTGATATTTACACTGTATATAATAGTGATATTTATACCGTATATAATAGTGATATTTACACCGTATATAACAGTGATATTTACACCGTATAATAGTGATATTTACACCGTATATAATAGTGATATTTAAACCGTATATAACAGTGATATTTACACTGTATATAATAGTGATATTTAAACCGTATATAATAGTGATATTTACACCGTATATAACAGTGATGTTTACGCCGTATATAACAGTGATATTTACACCGTATAATAGTGATATTTACACCGTATATAACAGTGATATTTACGCCGTATATAACAGTGATATTTACACCGTATAATAGTGATATTTGCACCGTATATAACAGTGATATTTGCACCGTATATGATAGTGATATTTACACCGTATATAACAGTGATATTTACACCGTATATAACAGTGATATTTACACCGTATATGATAGTGATATTTACACCGTATATAACAGTGATATTTACACCGTATATAACAGTGATATTTACACCGTATAATAGTGATATTTGCACCGTATATATCAGTGATATTTGCACCGTATATGATAGTGATATTGACACCGTATATAACAGTGATATTTACACCGTATATAACAGTGATATTTACACCGTATATAACAGTGATATTTGCACCGTATATAACAGTGATATTTACACCGTATATAACAGTGATATTTGCACCGTATATATCAGTGATATTTACACCGTATATAACAGTGATATTTGCACCGTATATAACAGTGATATTTGCACCGTATATAACAGTGATATTTACACCGTATATAATAGTGATATTTACACCGTATATAACAGTGATATTTGCACCGTATATAATAGTGATATTTACACCGTAACACGATGAAGCTTTACATCACTGCTTCTGAAGTGGCCGGTTAGAAACTTTATCAGGCTGTCATGTTGTAATGTCGCCTATGACATCATAACTCGTCATAACTGTGCATCTGTGTACATAACTGTAGTTACGATAAACTACCGGTTATGATAGAAAATGTCATGTAGCTGATCTGCAGCCGTTTACTGCAACCAGAACAGGAAATTCACTGGAAGATGCAAGTTTGCTCTGGAGAGTTTCTTTGTGCACGAGTATGAAACGTGCACGTTATTTCGTGCATGTTGAGTGGGGGGAGAGAAAACGAGAGTAGGAGTGTTTCTCACTGGGAGGAACAGTTAGGGGCGGGGCTTACAGTTCAAACTACACTGTTCACCTGCTCATGGTTTGCAAATGTGCAAAATCAGGTACAGCGCCTCTGATGTTAAGAGCTCTTCATTTTTAAGATTTAAGCATTAAGTTTTTCTTATAAAATAAGCCTAACTGATGCCGGAAATTGGTATGAACAGAATCAGAATGCAGATGATCCTCTCACAGATCTGCATCCAGAAGTACAAGATTACACAAATCAGGTAAGTAACATACAATAATTGTAGTAAACAATGATTTGTCTGTTGCGACACAGAGCAGGGACAGCTAAATTAGCTAGCTAGGCCAATATATTAGACAGTTAGTGCTTGCACAGAGATCTGCGTTTTTGGGACACAGAGAGCAGAATTTTCTTCTGTATGTAGAAGTACTTGAAGCACTGGCAGACATAAGGATAATGATCCATGTACAACATGCACTGGAGCAAGGAGCAAAAACTGTCCTTATACGCACTGTGGACACTGATGCCATTGTCATCCTTGCTGGCTTGTTCTATGATTAGTGATACTTCAACCCTTGACTGACATCTGAGTGGCTTTCGGAATACGCAGAAAATACAGATATTATCACATCAACAGTATGAGCAAAAGCCTGGGAGAACCGAAATCCCGAGCCCTGCCAATGTTTCATGCATACTCTGGTTGTGACACAACATCCTCCTTTTAATGGAAAGGGTAAGAAGTCAGTTTTTTGGGCCTGGCAAGCCTACGATGGCCTCATGAGAGCTTCAGGTTTTCACTCGCAGATCAGTCTGGCTACTTTCCGTTGAAGAGAATTAGGAGCAGTTCACCAAACAAACGTCCAATCAGCGTTGGCTTTGAGGCGGGTTGAGGTGTGACGCAACGGGAAGCGACAGTTCAGTCTAAACAACATGGCGGCTTCAGCGGACGAAACTAGCATCAGCGTGGCTATCGCTCAAGTTTTATCGGAATTACAGAGTATTTCATCACTGAAAGTGCTGCAAATGCAGAAAGAAGGCATAGCTCAATAACATGTTTCAGACTATGATGCATATTCATTTGTATTGTTCATTGCAATAAAAGTGTTACTGATAATTCTTCATGTTCTGTGACTTTAATGATGTCAAAATACGTCAGTTTTATCACATTTAGAAGTAATCTGATCATTTTATGGTGTATATAGTCTGAAAAATATTAGGCGGATTTTCACATATTTCATTGATGTTGAGAGTCTTGCAGTTTGATATTTAAAATGGATATTTGACACGGGCTCCTAGGCTAAAAATCAACAACTGACCCTAAGCACCCATCATGCAAAAAATGGCGCTTTTATCCGCAAGTGCACAATCCTTTCACTAAGCCACAGGACTAATGGGAGCTGATGAGCCGCGGGGCCGCCATCTTGGACCGGTCTCCAGCTCCGTTCACTCACCTGTTCATCAGTGAGATAAACGAGCAGAACTGAACGGATAATAATTATTTAACTTAACTTAGACATACTGCTGTGAGATAGGATGCTAGTTACATCAAAAAGACGTGTTTTTGTAATTTGCGTGCTGATGGGCTTAACTGTAATCCAGTATATTGTGTCTGTTTCCAGGCTACATGATGTCCTCTGCAGAGAGACCGTACTGGTCTGTTTGACTTTATTAAAGATTTTACGAATCACCAATAACAATAGAGATATTTCTGGTGTTTGAGCATGTATTTCAGGCATGTAAAACAAAACAAAAACCAGACATATATTCAATTTACACATCTTAAAAGGGGTGGGAAGGAGTACAGACTTATTTTATGCCGCCTTGTTAGCAAATCGATACTATTTAATTACTTAGCTTGTACAGTACGACTAATAATAGTCAATTATACTATTATTTCCACCACCACTACTGCTAGCAATTATCATAATACTACTTCATAGAGTACAATATTGTATCACATATATAACAATGATAAAGTATAGTAAAAGTATAATGTAATACAAAATACGACACTAATATTCCCATGAATATCATTTCTATACTGATAACACTTCTACACTTAATAACAGTAACAATTCAAATATAATAGTAGAAAAATGAGCATATATAATTATGTATAACATCCACAAATAAAACTTAAGATGATTCCTAATTACTTACCTGTCCAACACATTAATGACAGAAAAGAGTTATGAAATATTCAAAATATTTAATTTCATCTGTAACAATATCAGAATCAAAATTACTTCATTATCTCTGGTAGGAAATTCTTTTTCTGCTTTGCTCCAATTTACAGATGTAGAGATAGTAAGACTAGTTAAAATAATAATAAAGCGCAAAAATAAAAAATCAAATCAAATCACAGTAAAATTGCAACCCTTCCTATTTCAACATTATACAAGAAATAACATATAATAATACCAATATATAATAATAAAAATGAGATAAAATCTCAGTATATACATCAGGCAGCATTTACAGTGCTCCTCAGTACTTCTTATTATTGCACATGACCAGGTTATTGCACATAATGAGATTCCAAATACTGTAAGTAAATAATGAAATGACTACCAGAGATTAATTGTACTATTTGATAGTGTGGTAAAATCATTATCTACATATGTACAATATATACACATTGTTTTACACACACCCACACACACACACACACCCACCCACACACACCCACACACACACACTAAAATATCAGTAAAATAAACCACAATATAAATTGTTTGTTAAAAAAAAAGTCTTCCCATAAATTGGTGATTATGGTTTCAGAGAAGTCAGACAAGCAGGCGATGCAGAGCTCTGATCCTGGTAGAAAGAAAACAAACATGGTCTTATTTTACACAAATCACTGGGACATGATTTATGTCTGATTTACATGATAATACATCACACCTGCAGTTATCACTGGTCAGTCACTGCTAGCTCTGAGTGTATCAGGACTGTGTACTCCACATACTGGATCTGTACACTCACGTGTAAAATCAGTATTGTGTTGATGTGAATGAACGTAGAGGAGACGGTGAAACATGAGAAACATTTTGCTGTAGTTAGAGATGATGCAGTTATTCTGTCTGTGACGTCTCCTGTTTAAATACGCTGGTCAAACAGGGTAGTACCAGTCACACCGGGATTATTTCTACCACAGCATCAAAGTATCAGCTGTAATCTACACCTGTCTTATTTAATGTGTGATTTATAAAGTTTCACACGTGTTTACATGACATAACTTTAAGAGCGAGCGCTAAACGTGCGTGAGGCTGGCTAGCTGAGTGTGATTTCACTGGTGGACAGATTATTACAGGCCGGTAAATATTTTCACCACTAAATACAACTAATACTGATGTTCAGGCTTACTTGTGAAAAGTAACTCCCAGCTGGCTGCTTTCGATGCTCCGCCGATCACAAGAAAACGCCGCACAGCTCTGGTGTCATTTGTCCACGGAAGCTGCTCGCTGAGCTGCGACCGGTTCAAGATGGCGGCCACATTTCTCGCCCTCGAGTGGCCAATGCTGCTTCTGCTCTTTATGTCTATGGCCAATGCTGCTTCTGCTCTTTATGTCTATGGTCTATGGCCAATGCTGCTTCTGCTCTTTATGTCTATGGTCTATGGCCAATGCTGCTTCTGCTCTTTATGTCTATGGTCTATGGCCAATGCTGCTTCTGCTCTTTATGTCTAAGGTCTATGGCCAATGCTGCTTCTGCTCTTTATGTCTATGGTCTATGGCCAATGCTGCTTCTGCTCTTTAAGTCTATGGCCAATGCTGCTTCTGCTCTTTATGTCTATGGCCAATGCTGCTTCTGCTCTATATGTCTATGGTCTATGGCCAATGCTGCTTCTGCTCTTTATGTCTATGGTCTATGGCCAATGCTGCTTCTGCTCTTTTTGTCTATGGCCAATGCTGCTTCTACTCTTTATGTCTATGGCCAATGCTGCTTCTGCTCTTTATGTCTATGGCTAATGCTGCTTCTGCTCTTTATGTCTATGGCCAATGCTGCTTCTGCTCTTTCTTTCTATGGCCAATGCCGCTTCTGCTCTTTATGTCTGTGGCCAATGCTGCTTCTACTCTTTATGTCTATGGCCAATGCTGCTTCTACTCTTTATGTCTATGGCCAATGCTGCTTCTGCTCTTTATGTCTATGGCTAATGCTGCTTCTGCTCTTTATGTCTATGGCTAATGCTGCTTCTGCTCTTTATGTCTATGGCTAATGCTGCTTCTGCTCTTTATGTCTATAGCCCCGTTTCCACCAGCGGGTCTGGGTCGGGTCGGGCCGGATCGGTCCACGTTTTTTTGTGTCTCCACAGATAAAAACTGGGACGGGTACCCTCATATCCGACCCGACCCGGCCTACTTTTTTGGCACCCTTCGGTAGGGGTACTGATCTAACCGATCCGGACCAAAGAGGAGGAGCTAACACAAAGCAATACATTGATTTGTTGAAAAATCTCACTTCCCTCCTGACCAAGCGTAAAAACAAAGCCGGGGTGTCTCTTTTGTTTCTGTCACGTGTGGCGCAATGTTTTGGTTAAACGGTGCTGCATGGCGATAATGTCACGCGATCACGTAGCAGCGCTGTCCAGCGCCTCCAGAGTGGGTACAAGTTGCTGTGGGGACTCAGCGTGAAATCATCACATCCGTACCAAAACCCACCCGATCTGGCCTGGCCCGACCTGACCCGACCCAGACCCGCGGGTGGAAACGGGGCTCAAGGCTAATGCTGCTTCTGCTCTTTCTTTCTATGGCCAATGCTGCTTCTGCTCTTTCTTTCTATGGCCAATGCTGCTTCTGCTCTTTCTTTCTATGGCCAATGCTGCTTCTACTCTTTATTTCTATCGTCAGTGCTGCTTCTACTCTTTATATCTATGGCTAATGCTGCTTCTGCTCTTTCTTTCTATGGCCAATGCTGCTTCTGCTCTTTCTTTCTATGGCCAATGCTGCTTCTACTCTTTATTTCTATCGTCAGTGCTGCTTCTACTCTTTATATCTATGGCCAATGCTGCTTCTACTCTTTATTTCTATCGTCAGGGCTGCTTCTACTCTTTATATCTATGGCTAATGCTGCTTCTGCTCTTTACGTCTACGGCCAATGCTGCTTCTGCTCTTTCTTTCTATGGCCAATGCTGCTTCTGCTCTTTATTTCTATGGCCAATGCTGCTTCTGCTCTTTATTTCTATGGCCAATGCTGCTTCTGCTCTTTATTTCTATGGCCAATGCTGCTTCTACTCTTTATTTTTATGGCCAATACTGCTTCTGTTTTGTTTTTTTTCTATGGCCAATGCTGCTTCTACTCTTTATTTCTATGGCAAATGCTGCTTCTGCTCTTTGTTTTTATGGCTAATGCTGCTTCTGCTCTTTATTTCTATGGCCAATGCTGCTTCTGCTCTTTAAGTCTATGGCCAATGCTGCTTCTACTCTTTCTTTCTATGGCTAATGCTGCTTCTACTCTTTATTTCTATGGCCAATGCTGCCTCTACTCTTTATTTCTATGGCTAATGCTGCTTCTGCTCTTTCTTTCTATGGCCAATGCTGCTTCTGCTCTTTATTTCTATGGCCAATGCTGCTTCTACTCTTTATTTCTATGGCTAATGCTGCTTCTGCTCTTGATTTGTATGGCTAATGCTGCTTCTGCTCTTGATTTCTATGGCTAATGCTGCTTCTGCTCTTTCTTTCTATGGCCAATGCTGCTTCTGCTCTTTATTTCTATGGCCAATGCTGCTTCTGCTCTTTATTTTTATGGCTAATGCTGCTTCTGCTCTTTCTTTCTATGGCCAATGCTGCTTCTGCTCTTTATTTCTATGGCTAATGCTGCTTCTACTCTTTATTTCTATGGCCAATGCTGCTTCCACTCTTTATTTCTATTGCTAATGCTGCTTCTGCTCTTTTATGTCTATGGCCAATGCTGCTTCTGCTCTTTCTTTCTATGGCCAATGCTGCTTCTACTCTTTATTTCTATGGCCAATGCTGCTTCTACTCTTTATTTCTATGGCTAATGCTGCTTCTACTCTTTATTTCTATGGCCAATGCTGCTTCTGCTCTTTCTTTCTATGGCCAATGCTGCTTCTGCTCTTTCTTTCTATGGCCAATGCTGCTTCTGCTCTTTCCTTCTATGGCCAATGCTGCTTCTGCTCTTTAAGTCTATGGCCAATGCTGCTTCTACTCTTTATTTCTATGGCCAATGCTGCTTCTACTCTTTATTTCTATGGCCAATGCTGCTTCTGCTCTTTATTTCTATGGCCAATGCTGCTTCTACTCTTTATTTCTATGGCCAATGCTGCTTCTGCTCTTTATTTCTATGGCTAATTGCTGCTTCTGCTCTTTATTTCTATGGCTAATGCTGCTTCTGCTCTTTATTTCTATGGCCATTGCTGCCTCTACTCTTTCTTTCTATGGCCAATGCTGCTTCTGCTCTTTATTTCTATGGCTAATGCTGCTTCTACTCTTTATTTCTATGGCTAATGCTGCTTCTGCTCTTTATTTCTATGGCCAATGCTGCCTCTACTCTTTATTTCTATGGCCAATGCTGCCTCTACTATTTATTTCTATGGCCAATGCTGCTTCTACTATTTATTTCTATGGCCAATGCTGCTTCTGCTCTTTATTTCTATGGCCAATGCTGCTTCCACTCTTTATTTCTATTGCTAATGCTGCTTCTGCTCTTTATTTCTATGGCCAATGCTGCTTCTGCTCTTTATTTCTATGGCCAATGCTGCTTCTACTCTTTATTTCTATCGTCAGTGCTGCTTCTACTCTTTATGTCTATGGCTAATGCTGCTTCTGCTCTTTACGTCTACGGCCAATGCTGCTTCTGCTCTTTCTTTCTATGGCCAATGCTGCTTCTGCTCTTTATTTCTATGGCCAATGCTGCTTCTTACTCTTTATTTTTATGGCCAATACTGCTTCTGTTTTGTTTTTTTTTTCTATGGCCAATGCTGCTTCTACTCTTTATTTCTATGGCAAATGCTGCTTCTGCTCTTTGTTTTTATGGTTAATGCTGCTTCTGCTCTTTATTTCTATGGCCAATGCTGCTTCTGCTCTTTAAGTCTATGGCCAATGCTGCTTCTACTCTTTCTTTCTATGGCTAATGCTGCTTCTGCTCTTTATTTCTATGGCTAATGCTGCTTCTGCTCTTTATTTCTATGGCCAATGCTGCGTCTACTCTTTATTTCTATGGTCAATGCTGCTTCTGCTCTTTATGTCTATGGCCAATGCTGCTTCTGCTCTTTATGTCTATGGTCATTGCTGCTTCTGCTCTTTATTTCTATGGGTCTATCCATGTCTATGATCTGCAGTGCAACTCGGCTGGAAGTGAGGAATTGTGGTCCTGGAATGTTGCATGCGGGTTAGAAACTTTGTCCGATTTCAGACTGCGTCTAGGGGAAGCCAAGAAGGCGTCTGCGTAACATCTCCAGTCCGGAGCTCTGCTGACAAAACTCTTTTTTTACCTACTTTGGTGAACTTAACGACTTCTAACCCGCCTCTATAAGAACTTAAACAAGTCTTTTAAACATTTTTGTGTTTGCTCCTCTGAAAGAACCATGCTTTACTTTTTTTCTCTGTCCTCGCCTGCTGGAAAGTGGTACAACATGCAGCACAAGGACGACATCCATGATGTGATTCACACGCATGCCAAAAAATCCTTAGAAGCCTCCTTCAGCAATCAAGAACCAGAACTCATGCCGCTCCCTGAAACCCCTGACAACCGCCCAGCCAAGAAACCCAATCTCAGCGTAAAAAGCCCCGATGCCCTGCCGGGTTTACTCGCAGTGTTGCTATGTGTGGAGAAGATGCAAGAGGAATGCCTAGCTAGGATGCTACATGTGGAGTCTGCGGTTAAAGCTAACAGTGCTTCCATCAACAATGTGGTCGACACCTTGGAGACGCAGACTAAAAATATGGACGGCGTTTCAGAGAAAGTGGAAAATATTGACTCTCGAGTTTCTACACTGCAGAAGAAGAACCTTGCACTTGGTGAGAAGGTTGAAGAGCTGGACACTTCTAAACGGAGATGGAATCTGAGAGGCTGGAGTAGAGGAACGTGCTGGCGAAAATGTGAAACAACTAGTGATCGATCTCCTCAGTTTGGTGTCTCCAGACATCGCAGGCCAACTTCCCTCATCGGTGGACATCGCTCACAGGATGGGTCCGCGGTCGGATCGGGAGAAATCCTTGTGCAGTTCATCTCTCGTTCACACCGGGACAGAATCTGGAAGGATGCCAGAACGTCACCCATCCTCAAGCAGAAGAAGGTCCGGATCCTGGAGGATCTAACTCAAAGCGCCAAGGATGCAAGAAACAAACTGTGGCTGCTGGTGGAGCAGGCGAGGAAGGAAGGAAAGAAAGCCGGCATCTGCCATTATTAACGGCAAACGGGTTTCTGTTAAGGACTGGTGAATTATATCTGTGAGCATTTCTTGATAAAACCTTATACCTCGTTGGCAAAAGGGGTAGTTTACTTATAAATGCTTTTATGAGGCAAAATGACTTAAGCAGCGCGGGTATAATTTAGCACCTTATTTCTGACAGCACCGTCAGCAGAGCTTTTGGTTATTGTTTATATTTCAAAGTAGATTTCTCTACGTGATTGAAACTTTCTAGTTCCATTTTTCTTCTTTTGTTCTTGTTCATACATCGTTATCAGTATTCTCAGTTAATGTAAGGGGGCTTAGAAATACTGTAAAAAGGAAAGCTTTATTTCTGTTTGCAAAAGAGCACAAAACTGATTTTGTTTTCTTTCAAGAAAGTCATTCACTTAAAACTGATGTCAACTTTTGGAAATCCCAACGGGGAAATGATACGTGGTTTGCTCACGGTTCAGATCATTCAGCTGCTGTCAGTATTCTCAAAAATAACTTTATGGGAGTGTCTTAGATGCTGACTCTGATCCTTTTGGACATTTCTGCTTACTCATCACAATAATACTGGTAAACATCTATGGATATAATGCCACCTCTGAAGAGAATACTTTTTTTACTCTTTAGAAAGCAAAATCTCATACTGACTTAAAAAACACCCATCAGCTGGGACTTTTGTAGGAGGGGACTTTAATATAGCAATAGATAACAGGATAGACAGACGGCCACCCAAAATTCAGCTTCTGCCAGGCTTTTATGGACAGATTCAACCTTAGTGATATATGGCGACAGCAAAACCCAAATGCTAGTCTTTACACATGGACAAATAAAGACGGCTCCCGGAGGTCTAGAATTGATTATTGGCTCCTTTCTAAGTGTCTAATTAACAATAATATCTCTACTGGTGCTCTCGTTTGCCCCCTGACTGATCATAAAGCAATTAATATTTCTGTCAACCTCTCTTCTCACTCTATCAAAAAAGCTTCTTTATGGAAACTTAATAATTCCCTTCTTAAATCAACTGAAGCGACTGTTGCAACTTGTAATCTGATTGAAAAAATTTGTCTAAAGCAAAAGCTGAAAATAAGATTGACCATAATTGGGAATTATGCAAATTTGAAATTGGCAAATTCTTTAGACAATTTGGTAGTGAAGTGGTAAAAGATAGAAGGGCAGAAGAAGTTGACATACTCTTTAAACTTTCTTATTTTAGTCAACAAACAAATTTATCAGACAATGACAAATGTGAATACCTCAGACTTCAAAGTAGACTGGATGATATGTATAAACTTAAGGCTGAAGGAGCTTTTATCAGATCTTGCAGTAAATGGATAGAAGAAGAGGAACAGAATTCTGCACATTTTTTTTAGCCTAGAAAAAATACGCTCACAAAACCATATTGACCAACTTAGAATTAATAATGAAGTAACAGATGACCGTAAAAAGATTGCAGAATACTGTGCTAAATTCTATGAAAACATTTATAAATCAAGGTACTGTAATATTTCTGCTTCCTCTTTCCTGGACTCCATTCATCACTTCAAAACCCTTCATGATAATGAACGAACTTTATGTGAAGCTCCCATCACTTCAGAAGAAGTTTCCCAAAGCTTACCCAAGCTTAAAAACAATAAATCTCCAGGAAATGACGGCTGAACTGCAGACATTTTTAAGAAGTTTTCAGAGCAATTATCTCCTTTTTTAACAGCAGTTTATAATGAAAGTGTTGTTAATGTTTCTCTCCCCTCTTCAATGACTCAAGGTATTATTTCTTTAATTCCAAAACCTAAAAACGATCTTCTCTTAATTGATAACTGGCGCCCTATTACTTTACTGAATAATGATTATAAAATTCTAGCTTCACTTTTTGCCAACAGGATTAAAATGTTTTCCACTCTATCATTGATGAAACACAATCAGGCTTCATGAAAAATCGACATATTGTTAATAATATCAGACTCGTGTCAGACCTACCGGACTTACTATAGTGACCTTATTGACACAGACGGCTTTATCTTATTTCTTGACTTCCAAAAAGCGTTTGAAAATGAAATTGTGCTCTACAGAATCAGAGTCTTAGAAAAATGTGGTTTTGGTTCATTTTTCTGCAAGACAATTAGGACATTATGCAACAACAATAATAGCTGTATTAAACTTAAATATGGAACTTCACAAAGATTTTGGTTGTCCCGTGGCATCAGCCAGGGCTGCCCGATATCTCCCTACTTATTTATTAATCGCTGCTCAGTTCCTTGCTTCTCATATCACACAAACTTCTCTGACTGGTTTCACAGATGCAGATAAACATATTATTATCAGTCAGCTTGCTGATGATACTACTTTGTTTTTGCGTGACTCCTCTTAAATCTAATTCATTCCTTCTCTGATGCTTCTGGCCTCCGTTTGAATTTAAATAAGTGTGAACTCATGTCTCTTAAAGAATCTGCCATCCCAACTATTTGCAATATCCCAGTTAAAAATCAAGTCATTTATCTGGGAGTCCTTATTACCAAAGACCCCAAACTAAGAAGTCCAACCATTTTTTCCCTATAATTGACAAAACTCAAAGAAAATTAAACTTTTGGCTTCAAAGGGATTTATCCTTAAAGGAAGAATCGTTGTCTGAAAGGCTGAAGGTTTGTCCAGCTTTCATATGCAGCCCAGTCGCTTTATGTTGATAACTGGACCCTCAAAAAAGTTGATAGAATGTTAGTAGATTTTGATTGGAAAAAAAGAAAACACCATATTAAAAAATCTGTTCTAATCAGTTGTGTGGAATGTGGTGGCTGAGATTTGCCAGACTTTCCAACCCTTAACAATACTTTTAAAATAAACTGGTTAAAGCAGCTTTTATTTAATCCATCTTCTATATGGAATGCGACCCCCTCCTGTATCCTCCCTAAAGTGGGTGGTCTAAGGTTTCTGTGGGTCTGCAACGATGACGTCCCCCATAAAGCTTTCTAACTTCATAGACATGTTGCTCACCTGGTCTCTCATTTTCAAACACAGCTTTTCACCGCACACATGTTATATTTGGAACAACAGGAACGTTACGCACAAGAACAAAAGCATTTTCTTTGACTGATGAAGGTTTTATTCTTATTTAAATATGATGGAGTCATACAGTTCCACAGAGTTCATGATGCTAACCCTGTACTTGTGTCTCTGAGTTTTCTGTCCCCTCTGCATGTTGCTAAAAGGTTTCACCCTCCGTTCCTGTCGTCACTCATATGGATCCTTTTCAAACACATGTTGGCAGGATTTGCTTCTCTAACAGGCGATCAAACAACAAAATATCAGGATGCTTTTTCAACAACTTTCTGTCTCTGTACGGCAGATTTGATCATATTGGAATCGTTTAGTTTGTAACATTCCTTGGAAAAAAAGTTTGGTCTTTACCTTACAGATACCTTTTAACTCACAAGGTCAGGGAGATTTCTTTCAAAATACTATATAAATACTACCCAGTCAAATATTTGATTTCACATGGACACCAGCTGCTGTTGTTGCAGTCGTCTCCCTGAAACTTTGACTCGTTTATTCTGGACATGTCCCCATGTGGAAATGTTTTGGTCGGACATCTTAACTTTCTGTGAAACTAATCTTTCCCCAAACATTTCTTTTCCTGTTAAGAATATGATTTCTGGTTTCTATGAATTTGAAGAACACAAATCTTATGTCATGATTTTAATATTGATCCTGGCCAAATTTTATGTTCATAAATGTAAATACATGAATAACAAACCTTTCTGTCCAGCCTTCATATATGAACTTGAAAAATAAAATGTGATTAACTGGTAATTTATGTTTATTTTTTGTCATCTTCCTTTTTTCCGTATGATGATTTATCTGCGCTCCATTGATTTACTTCTGATCTTCTGATCATTTTGGCCCCCACTTTTGTTCCTTCGCTTGTGTTCTTTAAGCTATGTCTTGTAATTGACAAATGTTTTCAGTAAAGCTCTTAAAAAAAAGAAGAAAGAAAACTGCGTCTGCACCGGAAAACGTGACCGTAGCACGTGATCATCAAACATGGCGGCAGCCGTCCGTCTGCAGTCGGAACGTGCACTTACACCTCAGCAACTGCAGCTTCTGGACCGGTCTCCATGACAACAGAACCTGATCCAGACTGGTTTCACCTCTCACTGATACAAGCTCCGATGTTTGGACGGGACTGCCCCCCAGGAATGAATCTGCCCCCCAGTAATGAATCTGCCCCCCAGTAATGGACAGGCTGATATCTGGACATGCTGATATCTGGACATGCTGATACCTGGACATGCTGATATCTGGACATGCTGATATCTGGACATGCTGATACCTGGACATGCTGATATCTGGACAGGCTGATATCTGGACAGGCTGATACCTGGACAGGCTGATATCTGGACAGGCTTGTATCTGGACATGCTGATATCTGGACAGGCTGATATCTGGACATGCTGATACCTGGACATGCTGATACCTGGACAGGCTTGTATCTGGACAGGCTGATACCTGGACATGCTGATACCTGGACAGGCTTGTATCTGGACAGGCTGATACCTGGACATGCTGATACCTGGACATGCTGATATCTGGACATGCTGATATCTGGACATGCTGATACCTGGACATGCTGATATCTGGACAGGCTGATACCTGGACATGCTGATACCTGGACATGCTGATATCTGGACATGCTGATATCTGGACATGCTGATACCTGGACATGCTGATATCTGGACAGGCTTGTATCTGGACATGCTGATATCTGGACAGGCTGATATCTGGACATGCTGATACCTGGACATGCTGATACCTGGACAGGCTTGTATCTGGACAGGCTGATACCTGGACATGCTGATACCTGGACATGCTGATATCTGGACATGCTGATATCTGGACAGGCTTGTATCTGGACAGGCTTGTATCTGGACATGCTGATATCTAGACATGCTGATACCTGGACATGCTGATATCTGGACATGCTGATATCTGGACATGCTGATATCTGGACATGCTGATATCTGGACATGCTGATACCTGGACATGCTGATACCTGGACATGCTGATATCTGGACATGCTGATATCTGGACATGCTGATATCTGGACATGCTGATACCTGGACATGCTGATATCTGGACAGGCTGATACCTGGACATGCTGATACCTGGACATGCTGATATCTGGACATGCTGATATCTGGACATGCTGATACCTGGACATGCTGATATCTGGACAGGCTTGTATCTGGACATGCTGATATCTGGACAGGCTGATATCTGGACATGCTGATACCTGGACATGCTGATACCTGGACAGGCTTGTATCTGGACAGGCTGATACCTGGACATGCTGATACCTGGACATGCTGATATCTGGACATGCTGATATCTGGACAGGCTTGTATCTGGACAGGCTTGTATCTGGACATGCTGCACATCAGCAGCAACTGCGTGATGCTGTCATGTCAATATGGAGCAAAATCTCTGAGGAATGTTCCCAGAATATTGTTGAATCTCTGACACCAATGATCAAAGCAGTTCTGAAGGTGAAAGCGGTCCAACCCGGTACGAGCAAGGTGTACCTAATAAAGTGGCCGGTGTGTGTATATTAGCATATAAACAGTAAGGGGGGGGATGCAGATATCATCATGCAGATGCAGTCTCGTCTCTGCAAGGAGGAGGAAGCCCGCAAGGCTCACGACCCAGGCCCCCAGCAGCCACCCAGAGGCCCAGATCACAGCTACCCCCCCCCCCCCCCCCCCAAAGAACGGACATGCATCCCCCAAAGGGCGGCAAAAGGCGGCCCCAGCCGGAGCCCCCCGCGGTCTGGGGGCCCAGGCCCCAGCGGACCAAGACCAGCAGCTGCCGACCCCACCGGGCGCCGGGGGCCCCCCGGGGCGGAGACAGCGCCCAGGAGCAACTTCACCCACCCTTTCATCTCCATACACTCCCACAGGCAACCATACACACATCCCCCTGCATTCATGTCCCCCCTCCAGTCATACACCCACCCACATACACCAAGGATGGGGACCATGGGGCCACCAGCCCCCCCCCCCCACGCCACAAGTCCACCGCACCCAGCCCCCGGACCATGCGAGACTAACCCGTACGGGATCATTCGTGCAGGTCAGTCCCAACCGACACAGCGGTCGGGCAGGACAGGCACCCGGCGCGGAAAAGACCCGGCCACCCCGCAACCCCCCACCCTCACACATACACGCTTACTGACACACACACCAGCACACGCACACACATAGCAGAGGCGCCCCGGCCCTCGGCGCAGTGACTAGACACCAGGTCGTGAGAACCGGCCCAAACCAGAGGTGGCGCGTCCCGCCGGCCCGCCCCCCCAGCGCCAAGCCCGGTCCCCCTGCCCCGGAGGCAGGGGCCACCCCCAAGCACCGGGGCCCAGGACCCCCCGCCCCCAGCCCCGGCCACCCAACAGCAACCGGCCAGGGCCCCACCAGCAACCCGCCCACCGCCGCAGAGCAGCCCCAACCGCTGACCCCCATGCCCCCCATCGGGCTGGATACAGCCCCGCCCCAGCGGCGAGGCAGCCCAGACCCCCCCCAAGTCAACCGCCAGGGATCCATAGCCATCAAGCAGTCGCCGGCACCCAACCCCCACATCGCCGAGGCGGCTCTCCTACACCAACGTTAAGTGATGGAGCTAATCACAGGGGACCAGAGGGAGTGGAATTCATCTAACTGGTTCTTAGAGGAGGCAGACATCGTCTCAATACTGATATGGTCTACTAAGAAATTCCTAAACTGGCTAATGCTCAGATTATTTTTGGATTTCCAGTTTACCAGAATAGTTTTCTTTGCAATACATAATACAGTAAGTATCATATGTGCGTAGTTAGTTACCGTGTTGATCTCATCCAAGTCCCCCAGTAAACACAGTGTGGGGCTTGCAGGGAAGTTACACCTGAGCCACGTTGACATGTCATCACACACCTGAAGCCAAAACCTCTGGACAGGTGGACAAGACCACAAGGCGTGAAGATAATTGTCTGTTGTATTCTCATTGCAGTGCAAACAAATATTTGAAGGTGACAGACCCATCTTGAACATCCTCTGTCCTGTGTAATGTACTCTGTGTAAAACCTTGAATTGTATCAACTGCATATTTGAGTTTTTAGTCATTAGGAACGTGTTTAAACATATCTGTGTCCATGTGTTTTGGTTAAGGGTTCTGGACAAGTCAGCCTCCCACTTCCAAGTTGGAAGGGAAATTGAATCATCCAGTTTTAATAATAATCTATATATTTTCGACAGTAGTTTGGGGATAGAGAGATTCAGGAATTCTGCTACCCTGACCGGAGTCTGCAAGATCAGTTGGTTAGAGGTATATTTTTTGCTTAATATAGATTTAAGTTGATGGTATTCTAAGAATTTAGTACTACTGATCCCGTATTGTAAGGTGAGTGTATTAAATGACAGGAATTTTCCATTTTCAGTGATATGTTGTAATTGTTTTACTCCTTTATCCTTCCAATGCACAAAATTAATCATTTTCTTGTTTTGTAGAATATCCAGGTTATTCCAGATGGGTGTGAGTTTACATGGAATAATAGAAGACTCGGTTAATTTCAGGAATTCCCACCATGCTTTCAGAGTAGAGCAGATGTTGATACTTTTAAAGCATTTATGAGATCTGACTGCTGAACTGATGAACGGCAAATCAGAGACATCCAGATCCTCACATAATGCTTGTTCTGTGTCTAGCCACGGTTCATCTAGATGGGTAGGTTTCAGCCATTTGGAAATAAATTGTAGCTTATTTGCTAGGAAATAATAATTGAAATTGGGTGAGTCTAACCCTCCCCGGTCTTTTACCTGTTGTAAGGTTTTTAAACTGATACGTGATGGCTTGTTTTTCCAAAGAAATTTGGAAATGTGAGAGTCCAGTGACTTAAACCAACTAGAGGAAGGTTTGGTGGGTATCATTGAGAACAAGTAGTTAATTTTCGGTAGAACCATCATTTTGATGGTAGCAACTCTCCCCATGAGTGATATGGGTAAGTGCTTCCATCGCGTGAGATCTTCCTCTATTGACTTTAATAGCTGGACATAATTTAACTTTATTAACTCTGAAAGTTGTGGAGAAATATTTATTCCTAAATATCTGATATTACCAGACTGTATTGTGGTGTTAGGGATGTTTTGTAAAGTACAATTAACAGATAAAGCTGTAGTCTTGGTCCAGTTAATAGAGTACTCAGATATCATTGAAAATTTATTGATCAATGTGATTGTCTGGGAGAGAGATGTTGATGAGTTCTGGAGGAAAAGCAGTACGTCGTCTGCATAAAGACTTATTTTATGTTCTAGATTTTTGCCGGGGATCCCTTTAATATCTCTGTCCTGTCTTATAGCGGCTGCTAGTGGTTCAATGAAAATAGCAAAAAGTGAAGGGGAGAGCGGGCAGCCCTGCCTGGTGCCTCGCTGTAAACAGAAACTTGGAGAAGTTTGGTCATTGGTCCTCACACATGCATTAGGGTTGTTATAAAGTATTTTTATCCAGTCTATGAAATAAGGACCAAAACCAAATTTATTTAATGTTGCAAACAGGAATTTCCAGTTAACACGATCGAAGGCTTTTTCTGCATCTAACGAGATGATAGTGGATTCCAGATTATGAATGGTAGCATAGTCTATTAGATTAATCAGCCTGCGTGTGTTAGTAGAAGAATGTCGACCTTTAATAAAACCAGTTTGATCAGGATGTATTATCAGAGGAGTTATTTTTTCTATCCTTTTAGCGAGTGCTTTGCTGATTATCTTAAGATCTACATTTATTAATGAGATTGGCCGATAACTAGCTGGAAGTGTCGGGTCTTTACCTGGTTTTAATAATACGGTGATATTTGCTGAATTCATATTTGGTGGTATTTTCTGTTTCTCTTTTATTTCTAGTATCATTTTATAAAAAGTGGGAGCCAGAATTGTCCAGAACTCTTTGTAAAATTCGACCGGATATCCATCTGGGCCTGGGGCTTTATTATTGGGCATATGTTGCAGAGCGTCATGTAATTCACTTATTGAGAGGGGTGAATCTAAAACCGTAATATTTTCCTGTTGTAGTTTTGGAAGAATGATACTATTAAGAAATTGATTAATATCATCATCTGTGGGGTTCATGTGTGATTTATATAGTGTTCTGTAGAAGTTTCTAAAAATGTTATTTATCTGATCAGGATCATGGCTGATACTTCCTTCTGAGTCTTTAACGGAGGAGATTGTTGCTTTTTCCTTATTTATTTTTAACTGATTAGCTAGAAGCTTGCCAGACTTGTTTCCATGGTCGAAGTTTTCTAAACGAAGTCTTTGAACTAAGAATTGTGTTTTTTGATCAATTATTTTGTTTAACTCGAGCTTGAATTTCCTTATATCATTCAGCATGTGTTCCTCCGGAGAGACCTGGTAGGCGTCTTCTAGTGATTTAATTCTAACTTCTAATTCTGAGATTCTTGCAGCTTCCTTTTTTTTTATGGGAAGAGAAGGAAATTATTTTCCCTCGCATTACTGCTTTACCTGCTTCCCAAAGGACACATGCTGGAGTTTCTGGTACATCGTTGTTCTCTAGATAAATGGACCATTCTCTTTTAAAATAGCTGATAAACTCAGGATCTTTCAGTAATGATGTATTAAATCTCCAACTCCTAGTTGCTGGTTTAATAGTTTTATTTCTCAGAGTTAATGATACTGGTGCGTGATCACTGATGGTTATTGGGTGGATTTCTATTTCTGAGATTTCACTCATCAGTGAGCTGCTGGTTAAGAAGTAATCTAATCTAGAGTAGGAATGATGAACTGAGGAGAAGAAGGTATATTGTCTCGTGGTGGGGTGATGAGATCGCCATGCATCACAAAGGCCGAAATCCTTCATGTACTGCTTAACGATATCTGATGAATGCCATATTTTGTTATTTCCTGCTGTACTGAGCCTGTCCATACCTGGATCACATACCATGTTGAAGTCTCCGCCCAATAATACCGCCCTATCAGAGTAGTTATGCAAAGCAGAGAAAAATGAGTCAAAGAATAATGGGTCATCTACGTTTGGTCCATATATATTTGCAATGCATACCTTAAGATTCTGAACAGTTAATGTGACTATTATAAATCTGCCTTCTGGATCTCTGATTACATCATCAATGTCAAATTTTAACCTGCTATTAATCAGAATTGCTACACCTCTCTGTCTAGAATTATAACCAGCTGAATACACGTGTGGAAACTGTCTTGTCTGAAGGAGATCGACTGAGGAATTTGATAAATGTGTTTCCTGAAGTAAGACAATGTCTGCCTGAAGATCTTTTAGCCGGTTGAAATTTTTTAATCTCTTATCCCCTGTGCGAGCTCCGCGCACATTCCAGGTGACTATTTTCATTCAACCAACGCTGAAATGAGTGTTACATGCATATTAATAAAGCCGTGCATATGTTCGCGAATTTCTGCTGTACTGTGTGAATACTGAGCTGCAGGCTGGACGAGTCTGTCTGTGTGTGCATCGCGCTGCGTGTGCTACTAGAAATATATTTCTGAGGAAAATGATGACGTGTTCAATACTTTTTTCCCCCGCTGTACATTATTTTATATTATATAATATAAAAATATGACAAATAATATAACAATAATAAAACAAAATAACATTAAAGCTTTATCATATGCATGTAATATATATCATTACATATAGCATATTTACATAATTTATTTATATTATATTTAAATGAAATAATATAAAAATATAACAAATAAAACTGAAGAGAACTGAATGGATGGTAAAGCAGCATTTATTAGCCAGCTCAGTATGACGAGAAGGAACATGGAAACTTTCACACCAGTTCTCCCAATCTGCTCTAGAAATACAAAAACCTAGTGGGGAGGGCTGAAAGGGTTTAGGTAGGGAATCATTGGTGTCCTGGGAATCGCTGTGTCCTGGGAATCGTTGGTGTACTGGGAGTCCTGGGAATCGTTGGTGTACTGGGAATCGTTGGTGTCCTGGGATTCGTTGGTGTACTGGGAATCGTTGGTGTACTGGGAATTGTTGGTGTACTGGGAGTCCTGGGAATCGTTGGTGTATTGGGAATCGTTGGTGTACTGGGAATTGTTGGTGTACTGGGAATCGTTGGTGTACTGGGAATTGTTGGTGTACTGGGAATCGTTGGTGTACTGGGAGTCCTGGGAATCGTTGGTGTACTGGGAATCGTTGGTGTACTGGGAGTCCTTGGAATCGTTGGTGTACTGGGAGTCCTGGGAATCGTTGGTGTACTGGGAATCGTTGGTGTACTGGGAATTGTTGGTGTACTGGGAGTCCTGGGAATCGTTGGTGTACTGGGAATCGTTGGTGTACTGGGAGTCCTGGGAATCGTTGGTGTACTGGGAATCGTTGGTGTACTGGGAGTCCTTGGAATCGTTGGTGTACTGGGAGTCCTGGGAATCGTTGGTGTACTGGGAGTCCTGGGAATCGTTGGTGTACTGGGAATCGTTGGTGTACTGGGAGGTCTGCTTTACTCTGCATCCTCACTTCCGCTCCCAGCCTCGCCTCCCATCTCGGTGACCTCGGCGTCTCCTGGCGCGTCCTCCTGACCTGACGGTTCGGGCTGAGAAGTCTCTGGTGGAACCTCGGCTGGCTCAGGATGAGTTGGGGGTGTCTCGGGGGCTTTTTCCAAGTTCACCTGAGGAAAAAAGGTATGTGTAACACCTGTTGTAACTACATCTATGAAGTTTAAAGCAGAACTCAGTAACTTTCACCTCCATAAATGCTTTTCAGTATCCCTGTGGGGATACACAAAGTGTTTACGGAGCGATTCGATGTCCCCCTCCCTCCCCCACTGTCTCTCTGGCGTGTAAGCAACTCTCTCTGTGGCTGACCTAACAGATCTTATGACAACAGAAACCACTGCACGGCACTCGGGTCCTCTATCCACCGAGCTGCTTCCAGTGGAACTAGAACCAGACTAAAAACCGGTTCTTTAGCTTCCCACCACCTGAACACCGGCTCCTGGCTCTAAAACCAACTCTCTGCTGGACCAGAGTGAAGATCCGGTTCACGTAGCTTGTGCTGTCTGGGTGAAGCAGCACCGAGCCTCATGGCTGAGCAGGCTCAACAATCACTTGTGATGTCCACAAAAAGTAAATAAAAGTTCATTTTCTCACCCGCTACCCACAAACACCAGAGAAAAACATAATCCACGGCATATTTACCCACAAAACTCAGTAAAAAGTCCCGCTGCAGGAGACACAGGACTCTGAGCAGCTGCAGAGAGACGAGCTGCTGCTACCAACGTAGCATCAACAAGCTAGTAGAAGATTAGAAATAAGCCCCGTTCCCACCCACGTGTCTGGGTCAGGGCGGGTCGGGTCGGGTCGGATCAGGTGGGTTTTGGTACGGATGTGTTGATTTCACGTTGCGTCCCCACAGCAAACTGTCCCCTTACTCTGGAGGCGGAGTATTAACCGGATAGCGCTGCTACGTTATCGTGTGACATCATCACCGTGCAACACCTTTTAACCAAAACACCACACGTGACAGAAACACAGGAGCCCCCCCTGCTTTGTTTCTATGCCGGGTCACACGGGAAGTGACAGATTTTTTGACCAATCAACAGATTGCTGTATTAGCTCCACCTCTTTGGTCCAGGTCGGTTAGATCAGTACCCCTACTGAAGGGTACCAAAGAAGGCCGGGTCGGGTCAGATAAGGGTACCCGTCCCAGGTTTTATCTGTGGAGACGCCAAAAAACGTGGAACGATCCGGCCCGACCCAGACCCGACCCAGACCCGACCCAGACCCAACCCAGACCCGACCCAGCCCGACCCAGACCCAACCCAGACCCGACCCAGACCCAACCCAGACCCAACCCAGACCCAACCCAGACCCGCTTGTGGAAATGGGGCTTATTTTCAGGGATCAGAATAGAGGATGTCTGTGTGCTGGGGGGTGTAGGGGGGGGGGTACAACCTTTACCACAGTGAGAGGAGACCACTAGGGGGAGCCCCGCACTGAACTTACTGAGTTCTGCTTTAACTGGTCCAGGTCCTGCATGTTGCAGGACAGGTGTTACCTGTGAGGGGGGCTCGGCGTCTTCTCGTGTCACCGCTCCTGCCTCCTCTTGCTCCATCGGCTCCTCCTGATCCTGGACAGCGGCTGGCTGGTGATGGACGGGCGTCTCCGCCTCCTTCTGAGTCACGATGAGAGAGTCCTCCACAAGCAGGGCAGCTGGAGCGGTTTCCATCTGTCACATTAGAAACGACACGTTATGAGACTGCGTTTCTGGAAATGACAGCTCGTCATCATTAGGCCCATGTTTCTGCCTCCTGTCTGACACGATAAACTCGTCCTCACATCTACACGGCTGTATGTTTAAACTCAGGCAGCCGAGACGTGTGAGACACTGCAGACATGTCAGAATCCAGATGTGTGGTACTGCATCAGAGTAAATTCACCTGGAACACAGTAAAACCTGGACATATCATCTCTGAAATAAAACCACATACTGTCATGACGACCAGAGGACAGCAGCCAGTTCATCTAGGAACCAGCAACGTCTGAACCCCAGCAGCTTTACAGGTGTGTTATGGCCCTGCAAGAACCCTGTAAGTCTGTCGAAGATCATTTCAGACCTACCGTCTGAAATCTGAGACCACAGCTGTCAAATTTAAGGACTCTTAAGGTATTAAATGTAGATCTGTAAATTTCAGACCCCACAACTTCCCTGCAGCAAAGGAGCGAATCTTGGGTGTGAAGGAAAGACGTTGTGGTTACCTCTCTGACGTTGCCGTCGGCGACTGCTTCCGCAGGCTTGGGCTCTGGTTTTTTATTAGCTTCCAGGACAGCCATGATGGAGGCGGGGATGTGTGCTTGCTGCAGCAGAGAGAGAAGCAGTTGGTCCATGGCAGGGACAATAATGAGCAGGATAGATGAGGGGGGGCGGGTTACCTGGTGCGGTGTGAAGGAGTGCACGTGCTGCAGGAGTGGCGCCCTCATCTCCGGGCAGCGCTCGAACACGCTGGTCAGCTGCGTGGGCGGCAGCTGCAGGAGCACGCTGTAGGACTGAGGCTTCGTCCGCTGGCAGCACTTCACAAACCCCTCCCACACCTTCGGGTATTTCCACACCTGCAGGACAGAAAAACAACCGTCAGGAAACAGAACCAGAACCAGAAGATGAAAGAGTCCAGTGTTTTCACCGGCACGCTCACCTGCTTCACAATCAGACGCGACAGAATGTTCATGACGAAGCCCCCCAGCCGCGGGTACATGGTGAGAGACTGGATGACGGTGCGCATGAGCAGCATAGGGAGTGGACTCTGCTCCATCAGCTGCTGCATCACCACCGCCAGCACCTCCGACGTGTACACGTTCTTCTCCCCAAAGCACAGGTTGGTCGCTGCGGAGCAGAAACACAGCCCACCGTCAGCCACGGCGTTCACCACCTCAGCCTCGCCCCGACTCTGCACATTCACTGCTTCACGCTCGTCCCGTCTCTGCACATTCACTGCTTCACGCTCGTCCCGTCTCTGCACATTCACCGCTTCACGCTCGCCCCGTCTCTGCACATTCACTGCTTCACGCTCGTCCCGTCTCTGCACATTCACTGCTTCACGCTCGTCCCGACTCTGCACATTCACTGCTTCACGCTCGTCCCGTCTCTGCACATTCACTGCTTCACGCTCGTCCCGACTCTGCACATTCACTGCTTCACGCTCGTCCCGTCTCTGCACATTCACTGCTTCACGCTCGTCCCGTCTCTGCACATTCACTGCTTCACGCTCGTCCCGTCTCTGCACATTCACTGCTTCACGCTCGTCCCGTCTCTGCACATTCACTGCTTCACGCTCGTCCCGTCTCTGCACATTCACTGCTTCACGCTCGTCCCGTCTCTGCACATTCACTGCTTCACGCTCGTCCCGTCTCTGCACATTCACTGCTTCACGCTCGTCCCGTCTCTGCACATTCACTGCTTCACGCTCGTCCCGTCTCTGCACATTCACTGCTTCACGCTCGTCCCCTCTGCACATTCACTGCTCCCCCCCCCCCCGTCTCTGCACATTCACTGCTTCACGCTCGTCCCGACTCTGCACATTCACTGCTTCACGCTCGTCCCGTCTCTGCACATTCACTGCTTCACGCTCGCCCCGTCTCTGCACATTCACTGCTTCACGCTCGTCCCGACTCTGCACATTCACTGCTTCACGCTCGTCCCGACTCTGCACATTCACTGCTTCACGCTCGTCCCGTCTCTGCACATTCACTGCTTCACGCTCCGACTCTGCACGTTCACCACCTTACCATCGATCCGGCTTGACCCGTTCACCACGTCAATCTCGTCCCGTCTCTGCACATTCACTGCTTCACGCTCGTCCCGTCTCTGCACATTCACTGCTTCACGCTCGTCCCGTTTCTGCACATTCACTGCTTCACGCTCGTCCCGTCTCTGCACATTCACTGCTTCACGCTCGTCCCGTCTCTGCACATTCACCTCACCCTCTCCCCCGACTCTGCACATTCACTGCTTCACACTCGTCCCGTCTCTGCACATTCACTGCTTCACATTTGTCCCGTCTCTGCACATTCACTGCTTCACATTTGTCCCGACTCGGCTCGTTCACCGTTTCACGCTCGTCCTGACTCGGCACGTTCATCACGACTGACCTTTGATGATGGACTTCATGTCACACTTGGTAGAGTCGATATTGTGCAGGGCGATGAGCAGGTCTCCTGGGGTCAGAGGGGACACGGACGAGCTTCCTTCACCTTGAAACAGACGTCAGAATTCATCATCTTCATCTCAGCTCGTCCACCACAGAAGCTCAGAGCTAATAACATGACTGATAATAAGGGAGGAAGAAAAAGATAAGTCGTACTGTGCTGCGTTCCCAGCAGCCTGTTGAAGACCTCTTTGACAACGATGGGGTTGAGCTTGATGAGCTTGGGCAGAGCCTGAATGACTTCAGTCTGAAAGGAGGAAGAACAGTCAGCAACATCCAGTAAAAGGAAAATCATCAGCAGATATTCATTGATTTCCACCTTCTCTAGACCATTGATGACCGGGATCAGGAAGCGGACATCTGGCACGCGTTTGTGGTAAAGGTCGCGCACCCTCTCCACCAGCTCTGGTGATGGAGGCACTGCAGGGAGGAGAGACACATCTTACACATCCATGTAAGCAGACTGTCGGCTGCTCTGCAGGACACGTGCATGAGAATTTAATCAAAACCGTACTGAATGTACCACCAGCAAAGATTTAGGACGCTTAAAAATCTCATCAACATGCTTCATTCCCAGCAAAACATAAACAACATGGCAGATTTAGAAACAGACGTTTCATCAGTTCATAGAAATATGAGCCGATTCTGATGCAACACGTCTGTAAAAAGTAGTTCCAGGGTGACGTTTACCATTGTGTAGTAACACGGCTGTAAAAAGTAGTTCCAGGGTGACGTTTACCATTGTGTAGTAACACGGCTGTAAAAAGTAGTTCCAGGGTGATGTTTACCATCGTGTAGTAACACGGCTGTAAAAAGTAGTTCCAGGGTGATGTTTACCATCGTGTAGTAACACGGCTGTAAAAAGTAGTTCCAGGGTGATATTTACCATCGTGTAGTAACACGTCTGTAAAAAGTAGTTCCAGGGTGATGTTTGCCATCGTGTAGGAACACGTCTGTAAAAAGTAGTTCCAGGGTGACGTTTACCATCATATAGTAACACGTCTGTAAAAGTAGTTCCAGGGTGATGTTTACCATCATATAGTAACACGTCTGTAAAAGTAGTTCCAGGGTGATGTTTACCATCATATAGTAACACGTCTGTAAAAGTAGTTCCAGGGTGATGTTTACCATCATATAGTAACACGTCTGTAAAAGTAGTTCCAGGGTGATGTTTGCCATCGTGTAGTAACACGTCTGTAAAAAGTAGTTCCAGAGTGACGTTTACCATCGTGTAGTAACACGTCTGTAAAAAGTAGTTCCAGGGTGATGTTTACCATCGTGTAGTAACACGTCTGTAAAAAGTAGTTCCAGGGTGATGTTTACCATCGTGTAGTAACACGTCTGTAAAAAGTAGTTCCAGGGTGATGTCTGCCATCGTGTAGTAACACGTCTGTAAAAAGTAGTTCCAGGGTGATGTTTACCATCGTGTAGTAACACGTCTGTAAAAAGTAGTTCCAGGGTGATGTTTACCATCGTGTAGTAACACGTCTGTAAAAAGTAGTTCCAGGGTGATGTTTACCATCGTGTAGTAACACGTCTGTAAAAAGTAGTTCCAGGGTGATGTTTGCCATCGTGTAGTAACACGTCTGTAAAAAGTAGTTCCAGGGTGACGTTTGCCATCGTGTAGTAACACGTCTGTAAAAAGTAGTTCCAGGGTGACGTTTACCATCGTGTAGTAACACGTCTGTAAAAAGTAGTTCCAGGGTGACGTTTACCATCGTGTAGTAACACGTCTGTAAAAAGTAGTTCCAGGGTGACCTTTACCATCGTGTAGTAACACGTCTGTAAAAAGTAGTTCCAGGGTGATGTTTACCATCGTGTAGTAACACGTCTGTAAAAAGTAGTTCCAGGGTGACGTTTACCATCGTGTAGTAACACGTCTGTGAAAAGTAGTTCCAGGGTGATGTTTACCATCGTGTAGTAACACGTCTGTAAAAAGTAGTTCCAGGGTGACGTTTACCATCGTGTAGTAACACGTCTGTAAAAAGTAGTTCCAGGGTGATGTTTGCCATCGTGTAGTAACACGTCTGTAAAAAGTAGTTCCAGGGTGACGTTTACCATCGTGTAGCAACACGTCTGTAAAAAGTAGTTCCAGGGTGATGTTTATAGTCGTGTAGCAACAAGATGGATGGTGCTGGTTCTGGATCCTGTATGTGGTCCAGAGAACATGGATGGTGCTGGTTCTGGATCCTGTATGTGGTCCAGAGAACATGGATGGTGCTGGTTCTGGATCCTGTATGTGGTCCAGAGAACATGGATGGTGCTGGTTCTGGATCCTGTATGTGGTCCAGAGAACATGGATGATGCTGGTTCTGGGTCCTGTATGTGGTCCAGAGAAGATGGATGATGCTGGTTCTGGATCCTGTATGTGGTCCAGAGAACATGGATGATGCTGGTTCTGGATCCTGTATGTGGTCCAGAGAACATGGATGGTGCTGGTTCTGGATCCTGTATGTGGTCCAGAGAACATGGATGATGCTGGTTCTGGATCCTGTAGGTGGTCCAGAGAACATGGATGATGCTGGTTCTGGATCCTGTATGTGGTCCAGAGAACATGGATGATGCTGGTTCTGGGTCCTGTATGTGGTCCAGAAAAGATGGATGATGCTGGTTCTGGATCCTGTATGTGGTCCAGAGAACATGGATGATGCTGGTTCTGGATCCTGTATGTGGTCCAGAGAACATGGATGGTGCTGGTTCTGGATCCTGTATGTGGTCCAGAGAACATGGATGATGCTGGTTCTGGATCCTGTAGGTGGTCCAGAGAACATGGATGGTGCTGGTTCTGGGTCCTGTATGTGGTCCAGAGAACATGGATGATGCTGGTTCTGGATCCTGTAGGTGGTCCAGAGAACATGGATGATGCTGGTTCTGGATCCTGTATGTGGTCCAGAGAAGATGGATGGTGCTGGTTCTGGATCCTGTATGTGGTCCAGAGAACATGGATGATGCTGGTTCTGGATCCTGTATGTGGTCCAGAGAACATGGATGGTGCTGGTTCTGGATCCTGTATGTGGTCCAGAGAACATGGATGATGCTGGTTCTGGATCCTGTATGTGGTCCAGAGAACATGGATGATGCTGGTTCTGGATCCTGTATGTGGTCCAGAGAACATGGATGGTGCTGGTTCTGGGTCCTGTATGTGGTCCAGAGAACATGGATGATGCTGGTTCTGGATCCTGTATGTGGTCCAGAGAACATGGATGATGCTGGTTCTGGATCCTGTATGTGGTCCAGAGAAGATGGATGGTGCTGGTTCTGGATCCTGTATGTGGTCCAGAGAACATGGATGGTGCTGGTTCTGGATCCTGTATGTGGTCCAGAGAACATGGATGATGCTGGTTCTGGATCCTGTATGTGGTCCAGAGAAGATGGATGGTGCTGGTTCTGGATCCTGTATGTGGTCCAGAGAACATGGATGGTGCTGGTTCTGGATCCTGTATGTGGTCCAGAGAACATGGATGATGCTGGTTCTGGATCCTGTATGTGGTCCAGAGAAGATGGATGGTGCTGGTTCTGGATCCTGTATGTGGTCCAGAGAAGATGGATGGTGCTGGTTCTGGATCCTGTATGTGGTCCAGAGAACATGGATGGTGCTGGTTCTGGATCCTGTATGTGGTCCAGAGAACATGGATGATGCTGGTTCTGGATCCTGTATGTGGTCCAGAGAACATGGATGGTGCTGGTTCTGGATCCTGTATGTGGTCCAGAGAACATGGATGATGCTGGTTCTGGATCCTGTATGTGGTCCAGAGAACATGGATGGTGCTGGTTCTGGATCCTGTATGTGGTCCAGAGAACATGGATGGTGCTGGTTCTGGATCCTGTATGTGGTCCAGAGAACATGGATGATGCTGGTTCTGGATCCTGTATGTGGTCCAGAGAAGATGGATGATGCTGGTTCTGGATCCTGTATGTGGTCCAGAGAAGATGGATGGTGCTGGTTCTGGATCCTGTATGTGGTCCAGAGAACATGGATGGTGCTGGTTCTGGATCCTGTATGTGGTCCAGAGAACATGGATGATGCTGGTTCTGGATCCTGTATGTGGTCCAGAGAACATGGATGATGCTGGTTCTGGATCCTGTATGTGGTCCAGAGAAGATGGATGGTGCTGGTTCTGGATCCTGTATGTGGTCCAGAGAAGATGGATGGTGCTGGTTCTGGATCCTGTATGTGGTCCAGAGAAGATGGATGGTGCTGGTTCTGGATCCTGTATGTGGTCCAGAGAACATGGATGGTGCTGGTTCTGGATCCTGTATGTGGTCCAGAGAACATGGATGATGCTGGTTCTGGATCCTGTATGTGGTCCAGAGAACATGGATGGTGCTGGTTCTGGATCCTGTATGTGGTCCAGAGAACATGGATGATGCTGGTTCTGGATCCTGTAGGTGGTCCAGAGAACATGGATGATGCTGGTTCTGGATCCTGTATGTGGTCCAGAGAACATGGATGGTGCTGGTTCTGGGTCCTGTATGTGGTCCAGAGAACATGGATGGTGCTGGTTCTGGATCCTGTATGTGGTCCAGAGAACATGGATGATGCTGGTTCTGGATCCTGTAGGTGGTCCAGAGAACATGGATGGTGCTGGTTCTGGGTCCTGTATGTGGTCCAGAGAAGATGGATGATGCTGGTTCTGGATCCTGTATGTGGTCCAGAGAACATGGATGATGCTGGTTCTGGATCCTGTATGTGGTCCAGAGAAGATGGATGGTGCTGGTTCTGGATCCTGTATGTGGTCCAGAGAACATGGATGATGCTGGTTCTGGATCCTGTATGTGGTCCAGAGAAGATGGATGGTGCTGGTTCTGGATCCTGTATGTGGTCCAGAGAACATGGATGATGCTGGTTCTGGATCCTGTATGTGGTCCAGAGAACATGGATGATGCTGGTTCTGGATCCTGTATGTGGTCCAGAGAACATGGATGGTGCTGGTTCTGGGTCCTGTATGTGGTCCAGAGAACATGGATGATGCTGGTTCTGGATCCTGTATGTGGTCCAGAGAACATGGATGATGCTGGTTCTGGATCCTGTATGTGGTCCAGAGAAGATGGATGGTGCTGGTTCTGGATCCTGTATGTGGTCCAGAGAACATGGATGGTGCTGGTTCTGGATCCTGTATGTGGTCCAGAGAAGATGGATGATGCTGGTTCTGGATCCTGTATGTGGTCCAGAGAAGATGGATGGTGCTGGTTCTGGATCCTGTATGTGGTCCAGAGAAGATGGATGGTGCTGGTTCTGGATCCTGTATGTGGTCCAGAGAACATGGATGATGCTGGTTCTGGATCCTGTATGTGGTCCAGAGAAGATGGATGGTGCTGGTTCTGGATCCTGTATGTGGTCCAGAGAACATGGATGGTGCTGGTTCTGGGTCCTGTATGTGGTCCAGAGAATATGGATGATGCTGGTTCTGGGTCCTGTATGTGGTCCAGAGAACTCGGATGGTGCTGGTTCTGGATCCTGTATGTGGTCCAGAGAACATGGATGGTGCTGGTTCTGGATCCTGTATGTGGTCCAGAGAACATGGATGATGCTGGTTCTGGATCCTGTATGTGGTCCAGAGAAGATGGATGATGCTGGTTCTGGGTCCTGTATGTGGTCCAGAGAACATGGATGATGCTGGTTCTGGATCCTGTATGTGGTCCAGAGAAGATGGATGATGCTGGTTCTGGATCCTGTATGTGGTCCAGAGAACATGGATGGTGCTGGTTCTGGATCCTGTATGTGGTCCAGAGAACATGGATGATGCTGGTTCTGGATCCTGTATGTGGTCCAGAGAACATGGATGGTGCTGGTTCTGGATCCTGTATGTGGTCCAGAGAACATGGATGGTGGTGGTTCTGGATCCTGTATATGGTCCAGAGAACATGGATGATGCTGGTTCTGGATCCTGTATGTGGTCCAGAGAACATGGATGATGCTGGTTCTGGATCCTGTATGTGGTCCAGAGAACATGGATGATGCTGGTTCTGGGTCCTGTATGTGGTCCAGAGAACATGGATGATGCTGGTTCTGGGTCCTGTATGTGGTCCAGAGAACATGGATGGTGCTGGTTCTGGGTCCTGTATGTGGTCCAGAGAACATGGATGATGCTGGTTCTGGATCCTGTATGTGGTCCAGAGAACATGGATGATGCTGGTTCTGGGTCCTGTATGTGGTCCAGAGAACATGGATGGTGCTGGTTCTGGGTCCTGTATGTGGTCCAGAGAACATGGATGGTGCTGGTTCTGGGTCCTGTATGTGGTCCAGAGAACATGGATGGTGCTGGTTCTGGATCCTGTATGTGGTCCAAAGAAGATGGATGCTGCTGGTTCTGGATCCTGTATGTGGTCCAGAGAACATGGATGGTGCTGGTTCTGGGTCCTGTATATGGTCCAGAGAACATGGATGGTGCTGGTTCTGGGTCCTGTATGTGGTCCAGAGAACATGGATGGTGCTGGTTCTGGATCCTGTATGTGGTCCAGAGAACATGGATGGTGCTGGTTCTGGGTCCTGGTCTCATACGGCTGCTTCTCTGCATGGTGGAGCTTGCATTTGTCCTGCATTTGTGGGTTTCAGGGAGAACTGTGTTCTCAGGCAGAGTTCTGGAAGTCTTCCTGATCCATGCAGTGGTTTCCAGTAAAGAAACATGTCTGCTTTTACAGAAGATGACCAGCATCCAGCCTTGTCCCGTGCGCACAGAGATTCCTCCTGATTCTCAGAACCTTAAAGGAGTGATGACATAGCAGTTAAAAACTAGTTTATGTTGTTGGCATTACTGCATATGTAAATACCCAAAAAAAAACGGCATTTTACAGCGGAGTATTGTTTTGAAACGCCAGACCTCACTTCCTCAGTAATACAGTTGGGTCCGGTGATGATATGGAGCTTTACCCGGAGACCACGTTGACTTCATTTTATTGGCTACACCTTATTTCGCTATGACCTTATTTGAGAATCTAGGTCAAGCTGCGATCGGAGTTTGCTAAAGGCTAACTGCTAGCAACAATCCAGACAGTGAGCTACGTTTATCAGACAAGACAGCATTTAGAAAATAAATAAACTTACAGGTAATGACAAGGTTGTGGCCCCCTCCCTCAGTGTTGCTGCAGAAGTTTGCTTTTAAATCCATTTGTTTGAAAATCCAGACCTGACTGCACAGAAGTTACTACTAGCTCCTTACACGAAGCTGAATCAGACAGGGAGGGGGAGCGGACGGTGCATAGGCCGTTAGGAGAGAGAGAGGGGGGGGGGGGGGGGGGGGGGGGGGCGCTGTTTACTTGATAGTGTGCTCTTATTGGAGCAATTAAATTACGTAGAATGATAGAACTACGTAGAATGATAGCCTGCTGTCTGATTCAACTGTTTCTGAGCAGAGAGACAAAGCTGACAGACCATAAACAGGAACTTTGATTCTCACTCTGACATTCACATGGCCTCATCAGTCACAACAGATCATATTATACACCCAAAACCCCAAAAGGAATTAGTCATGCACCTTTAAGATAGTATTGTCTGTAGATGGGGAAATCTTCAAAGCCTTCATAATTTCATGTTGAGGACAGGGGTGCACGATAATTATCAGGCCGATAACAGGAAATTGTTACATCATTCTGATAAGTCTGATATCTTAATGATTTACCCCGATGACATTTATATTATTTTGTTTGCACAGTAGTGCTCTGCTCACATTGTGAGCAGGGATTCATAGTTGTTTAAAAATGCTCCCATTTACTCAAGTCTAACCTTGGGCTGCTTGACTATGGAAAAAAAATCATTGTCATGATTATTTTGATTGATATTGAAATCCTGATTATTCAAACAATTATTTTTTAGTAACATGATGCATTTATTTATATTTCGAATTTCTCTCTTTCAAACAACACTTCATTTATAATTTATGCAAAAAAATCAAACTGAAAATAAATGTAGGCTACCAATACGTACCTTTATAGCTGTTTTACAGTGTATAAAACATTAAATGAATGAAAAATACTTTGTATATCAAATAAATGCAAAAAATGTAGAAAAACATTCATGTTTCCAAAATAAGAAATAAATCCAGCTGTTCTGCAGTTCCTCTATATTTAAAGAATGAAATAATAAATATAAAAGAAATATCCCAAAATGAAACTTGTTAGGTTTCAGAGCAAAACTAGAACATCCCAAATCTAACGTTTTTGTTAATGACACCCAATAAGTTGCCTGGGTGGAAGCCGCTGAAATTAACTTTAACTCCAGAATAATAAAGTTTCAATGGGATTATAGTGGTCTGGAGATCGTTTGACACAAACATTGAAATCACAGTCAAATTTTGAATAATTGCACAGTCCTAGTGTGACCTGTCAGTTATTATTATTGTGCAGAAATAAACTTTTTCAGACTGTTAACATGCAGTAAATGTTTGAATCTAACTCATCAGCATCCTTTTCTGTTTTTTTTTTTTTACTTGATCGCACTTTTTCAGTCTGCAATCTCACTGCATGCGTCTGCATCAGTTCAAAGAGCCTTTACTTCTGTATCAGTAACAATGCTCATTGTTTTAGTGGATGCATATTTGAGATATCAAATAGTTTGTCTTTTAAAAAAATGTTTGAGAGGCTTTCTGATATTTTTTAACTGGAAAAGATTATATGTGTAGGTTTGCATGTGTGTTATTGGCTATCAGTGATTGGCATTGGCCTTTAGGAGCTGAAATTTATCGGTTATCAGTATTGTTTTTTAAATAAGGTTATCGTGCATCCCTAGTTGAGGAACATTTTTCTACAACTATTCCGTAATTTTTAGAGGCAGGTTGTTTCAGATTGGTGAACCTCTGACGCCATCTTTCTGCCTTTCTGAAATGCTCCTGCTACATCACCACTGACGTGTTGCTGATGAACCTGATACGCCTCCAGTCAGCTCATTTTCCAGCCCTTTGTTCTTCCTGTTCAAACTTTCTACAGATGTGCAGATTAGCTCATATTTTCCATGAAATAGGAAAATGTCTGAGCTTCAACACCTGATATCTTCATGTTCTACTGGGAATAAAACATGAGCTCATTGGATTTGTAAATTATTGCATTTTTGCAACCCAACATCTTTGGAATTGGGTTGAATGCTAACTGAAGTTAATAGGATTTACACGATCAGAGAGTTTTAAAAACCGATCAGTGATCCGATCATGTGAGGAAGTAAATGTATCCTTTTTTTTTTTTTTTTTGTAAATTTTATTCATGCAGATTTTTAAACAATATCGATACAGGCACAATACCCAGGAAAAACTAGGAGACAAAAGAAAACCGGAACAAAATATGATAAGTTACGAAAAATTGATTGGTAGGGAGTCTGAATTTTGCCTAGAGCTGAGTGAAGGAAGCGACGTGATCACCAATGTAGAGGTCCTTGATGGTGGTTAAACCACTGTCAGACCTGTGCTTAAAGGCAACATCCATCAAACTTGGCTTGAAGCAGGGGTAGATATATCCATTTAAATAACTCGTTTCCTGTATTTATACAGGTCACTGAGTATCCTAAAAAGGATTTTTATTTTATTTCCATGTTTGTCCTGAACTGACTGAGATGAAAAGGTTAAACATCAATAACCTCTAACAGCATTCAGGTTTAATCAGGACAAACAAAATCATTTGAGGCACAAATAACAGCCCAACTTAACCTGTCATAACTAAAAATGATTTCCAGTCATGGTGCAAATGAAGGCAGTAATGCTGCTTCAACGTTGGGGCTCACATCTGATGATGTCATATCAGTGGTCAAACTAATGGAGTGACTGTTTCCTCAGAGGAACCTCGACGTGAGAACGAACAACCCGGTGCAGCTCGTTCAGTCCGGTATCGCCTCCGTAGGCTGGAACATAGCTGCTGTGGACGCATGCGTCAGCCTCAGGAATGTTCGTGCACATACAGAACCAACAACCCGGTGCAGCTCGTTCAGTCCGGTATCGCCTCCGTAGGCTGGAACATAGCTGCTGTGGACGCATGCGTCAGCCTCAGGAATGTTCCTGCACATACCTGCAGCAGGTGAGGAGCACGCGGCGGCCGAAACGCTTCATACCGGAGGTCTCCGCTCGGAGGACGATGCAGCTCTTAGACTGAGCGGCCACGGCGCATTTCCTGCAGTCCCACAAACAGTTTACATGAAACTGTTGCAGCACGAGTGTTTGTCACGTGTCTCTATCAGAGACTGTAAATAACACGTCTCCAGACCGCCGACATGTTTGCAACTGACGTCGCCATCCTTTACATGTGGCGTATTTTGGATTGTAAAAACTTTATTGTCCGGCACATACAGTAGTGACAGAACTCATGAGAAAAACACCACGAAGACATAAAACACGTACGAGTGAGACGTGTCTATTCTGCTTTGTGTGTTTTTCAAGTTGAATTGTTGTGAAAGAGTTTTACCGGAGCAGATTGAAAATGACGATGACGTCATTGATCGGATCGGTGAATGCAGAGCTTCGTTCAGAAAATGTGAAATATGGGCGGATGGGATCGGTGGGGAGGCCAGAAGTAGAAGCTGTGTGCTTGTTGTACCTTTATCTGTGAGGATGTGAAGGCAGCGAGTGACCAGCGTCTCCGCTCCTTTTGGACAGTTTTCCACCAGGAGCAGCAGCTCAGGTGAGCTCATGCCCATACCACGGATCTGGAAGAAAATGAAGAGAACATGTCAGCCCTGGTCCCTGGCATGGACTGGGGACCCATCCAAGGTGTACCCTGAATCTAAGCAGCTGCTGGGACAGACTGCTGCAGCCTCCCCCCAGCCTGCACTGGAACGAACGCGGATGGACATTGGTGTTTGAAACGATGTACTTGAATGCATCCTTTGACTTCCGTTAGATTTGGGGCGCTCTTCCTCCGGTTTCTAGCAGAAACGACGTGTTGCAGGTCTGCAGGTGTGCTTGTTTACACTGCTGCCTCCGATCAGTCGTCTGTTCTAAACCAGTTTCACAGAGACATGAGGGAATAGTTAAACATGCAGGGCAACAGGATGAACTTGGAGCTCCTATTTTTCTACTCATGGGGTCCCGATGTGTGTTACAGCAGCACAGTTTGTGTCACCGGCTGCGGGGGTCACACTTTCATCTAAACTTCAAGTGGACATGTTCCTGTTTATGGACTCTTCCAATGCTTCCACTGACCGTACGGTGACGTGTTCTTACGTTTTCCCTCACATCGCTGAGGAATGAATGATGTGGTTTTTACAGAACAGACTGACAGGAGGATGTGAAAGGAGGGGCAGCTATGTTCCCTCCTCAGAGTCTGCTGGAACTTTGGCAATAACCTGAAGGAAAACTGGTAAATGAGGTTTTACTGGGGGAGGAGAGTTGGAAGGGCTGAGTGAAGTGAACGTGTCTGCTGACTGAGCCGTCACAGATGGATGAAAGCCACGCAGCTCTGAGCTGACCCAGCTGTGGCAACAACCTCAAGCCAGTTATTGTGCGACTTCACACGATAACTTGCGTCCCAACACTGGTGGGGGCCGCGAGTCATCACATGATTTCAGAACGAGATTTGATTTCCAGCATCTGAGATTTGGACACAGACACCAAAAGAAACAGCGATCTCCAGGTAACGTAGATACTTTGTTCATGTCTCCTCTCTAGTACGACGTCGGACACTCGTTGAGACTATCCGAGTCCTTCATGGTGTCGGACACTCGGTGAGACTATCCGAGTCCTTCATGGTGTCGGACACTCGGTGAGACTATCCGAGTCCTTCATGGTGTCGGACACTCGTTGAGACTATCCGAGTCCTTCATGGTGTCGGACACTCGGTGAGACTATCCGAGTCCTTCATGATGTCGGACACTCAATGAGACTATCCGAGTCCTTCATGGTGGGACACTCGTTGAGACTATCCGAGTCCTTCATGGTGTCGGACACTCGTTGAGACTATCCGAGTCCTTCATGGTGTTGGACACTCGCTGAGACTATCCGAGTCCTTCATGATGTCGGACACTTGGTGAGACTATCCGAGTCCTTCATGATGTCGGACACTCGCTGAGACTATCCGAGTCCTTCATGATGACGGACACTCGGTGAGACTATCCGAGTCCTTCATGGTATCGGACACTCGCTGAGACTATCCGAGTCCTTCATGATGTCGGACACTCGTTGAGACTATCCGAGTCCTTCATGATGTCGGACACTCAATGAGACTATCCGAGTCCTTCATGGTGTCGGACACTTATTGAGACTATCCGAGCCCTTCATGGTGTCGGACACTCGTTGAGACTATCCGAGTCCTTCATGGTGTCGGACACTCGTTGAGACATACCGAGTCCTTCATGATGTCTGACACTCGCTGAGACTATCCGAGTCCTTCACGGTGTCTGACACTCGCTGAGACTATCCGAGTCCTTCACGGTGTCGGACACTCGCTGAGACTATCCGAGTCCTTCACGGTGTCTGACACTCGCTGAGACTATCCGAGTCCTTCATGATGTCGGACACTCGCTGAGACTATCAGAGTCCTTCATGATGTCGGACACTCAATGAGACCATCCGAGTCCTTCACGGTGTCTGACACTCGCTGAGACCATCCGAGTCCTTCATGATGTCGGACACTCGCTGAGACTATCAGAGTCCTTCATGATGTCGGACACTCAATGAGACTATCCGAGTCCTTCATGATGTCGGACACTCGTTGAGACTATCAGAGTCCTTCATGATGTCGGACACTCGTTGAGACTTTCAGAGTCCTTCATGGTGTCGGACACTCGTTGAGACATACCGAGTCCTTCATGGTGTCGGACACTCAATGAGACTATCTGAGCCCTTCATGATGTCGGACACTCGTTGAGACCATCCGAGTCCTTCATGGTGTCGGACACTCGTTGAGACCATCCGAGTCCTTCATGATGTCGGACACTCGTTGAGACTATCCGAGTCCTTCATGATGTCGGACACTCGTTGAGACCATCCGAGTCCTTCATGGTGTCGGACACTCGTTGAGACTATCCGAGCCCTTCATGATGTCGGACACTCGGTGAGACTATCCGAGTCCTTCATGATGTCGGACACTCGTTGAGACTATCCGAGTCCTTCATGATGTCGGACACTCGTTGAGACTATCAGAGCCCTTCATGGTGTCGGACACTCGTTGAGACTATCAGAGCCCTTCATGGTGTCGGACACTCGTTGAGACTATCCGAGCCCTTCATGATGTCGGACACTCGTTGAGACTATCAGAGCCCTTCATGGTGTCGGACACTCGTTGAGACTATCCGAGTCCTTCACGATGTCGGACACTCGTTGAGACTATCCGAGTCCTTCATGATGTCGGACACTCAATGAGACTCTCCGAGCCCTTCATGATGTCGGACACTCAATGAGACTATCTGAGCCCTTCATGATGTCGGACACTCGCTGAGACTATCAGAGTCCTTCATGATGTCGGACACTCAATGAGACCATCCGAGTCCTTCATGATGTCGGACACTCGTTGAGACTATCCGAGTCCTTCATGATGTCGGACACTCGTTGAGACCATCCGAGTCCTTCATGGTGTCGGACACTCGTTGAGACTATCCGAGCCCTTCATGATGTCGGACACTCGTTGAGACTATCCGAGTCCTTCATGGTGCCGGACACTCGTTGAGACTATCAGAGCCCTTCATGGTGTCGGACACTCGTTGAGACTATCCGAGCCCTTCATGGTGTCGGACACTCGTTGAGACTATCCGAGTCCTTCATGGTGTCGGACACTCGTTGAGACATACCGAGTCCTTCATGATGTCTGACACTCGCTGAGACTATCCGAGTCCTTCACGGTGTCTGACACTCACTGAGACTATCCGAGTCCTTCACGGTGTCGGACACTCGCTGAGACTATCCGAGTCCTTCACGGTGTCTGACACTCGCTGAGACTATCCGAGTCCTTCATGATGTCGGACACTCGCTGAGACTATCAGAGTCCTTCATGATGTCGGACACTCAATGAGACTATCCGAGTCCTTCATGATGTCGGACACTCGTTGAGACTATCAGAGTCCTTCATGATGTCGGACACTCGTTGAGACTTTCAGAGTCCTTCATGGTGTCGGACACTCGTTGAGACATACCGAGTCCTTCATGGTGTCGGACACTCAATGAGACTATCTGAGCCCTTCATGATGTCGGACACTCGTTGAGACCATCCGAGTCCTTCATGGTGTCGGACACTCGTTGAGACCATCCGAGTCCTTCATGATGTCGGACACTCGTTGAGACCATCCGAGTCCTTCATGATGTCGGACACTCGTTGAGACCATCCGAGTCCTTCATGGTGTCGGACACTCGTTGAGACTATCCGAGCCCTTCATGATGTCGGACACTCGGTGAGACTATCCGAGTCCTTCATGATGTCGGACACTCGTTGAGACTATCCGAGTCCTTCATGATGTCGGACACTCGTTGAGACTATCAGAGCCCTTCATGGTGTCGGACACTCGTTGAGACTATCAGAGCCCTTCATGGTGTCGGACACTCGTTGAGACTATCCGAGTCCTTCATGATGTCGGACACTCGTTGAGACTATCAGAGTCCTTCATGGTGTCGGACACTCGTTGAGACTATCCGAGTCCTTCATGGTGTCGGACACTCGTTGAGACTATCCGAGTCCTTCATGGTGTCGGACACTCGTTGAGACTATCCGAGTCCTTCATGGTGTCGGACACTCGTTGAGACTATCCGAGTCCTTCATGATGTCGGACACTCGTTGAGACTATCCGAGCCCTTCATGATGTCGGACACTCGTTGAGACTATCAGAGCCCTTCATGGTGTCGGACACTCGTTGAGACTATCCGAGTCCTTCACGATGTCGGACACTCGTTGAGACTATCCGAGTCCTTCATGATGTCGGACACTCAATGAGACTTTCCGAGCCCTTCATGATGTCGGACACTCAATGAGACTATCTGAGCCCTTCATGATGTCGGACACTCAATGAGACTATCTGAGCCCTTCATGATGTCGGACACTCAATGAGACTATCTGAGCCCTTCATGATGTCGGACACTCAATGAGACTATCCGAGTCCTTCATGGTGTCGGACACTCGTTGAGACTATCCGAGTCCTTCATGATGTCGGACACTCAATGAGACTATCTGAGCCCTTCATGATGTCAGACACTCGTTGAGACTATCCGAGTCCTTCATGGTATCGGACACTTATTGAGACTATCCGAGTCCTTCATGGTGTCGGACACTTGTTGAGACTATCAGAGTCCTTCATGATGTCGGACACTCGTTGAGACTATCCCAGTCTTTCACGATGTCGGACACTCGTTGAGACTATCCGAGTCCTTCATGATGTCGGACACTCGTTGAGACTATCCCAGTCTTTCACGATGTCGGACACTCGTTGAGACTATCCGAGCCCTTCATGGTGTCGGACACTCGTTGAGACTATCCGAGCCTTTCATGATGTCGGACACTCGTTGAGACTATCCGAGTCCTTCATGATGTCGGACACTCGTTGAGACTATCCGAGTCCTTCATGATGTCGGACACTCGTTGAGACTATCCGAGTCCTTCATGGTGTCGGACACTCGTTGAGACTATCCGAGTCCTTCATGATGTCGGACACTCGTTGAGACTATCCGAGTCCTTCATGATGTCGGACACTTATTGAGACTATCCGAGTCCTTCATGATGTCGGACACTTATTGAGACTATCAGAGTCCTTCATGATGTCGGACACTCGTTGAGACTATCCGAGTCCTTCATGATGTCGGACACTCGTTGAGACTATCCGAGTCCTTCATGATGTCGGACACTTATTGAGACTGTCCGAGTCCTTCATGATGTCGGACACTCGTTGAGACTATCCGAGTCCTTCATGATGTCGGACACTCGTTGAGACTATCCGAGTCCTTCATGATGTCGGACACTTATTGAGACTGTCCGAGTCCTTCATGATGTCGGACACTCGTTGAGACTTTCCGAGTCCTTCATGATGTCGGACACTCGCTGAGACTATCAGAGCCCTTCAGGGTGGAAAAAAGCAGGTTTTTAGGGTGAACTTAGAAGCTGGGGCCAGTTGCCTCATACTTCTCATTAGCTGCTGCTAGCTGCTGCTAGGCTGCCTGCTGGATAAATACTGGAGCTATCTGGAACATTCCTTTCTCCATCACTCACATATATGAAAGGACAGATGAAAACACCCCCCAGGATCAGGAGGAGAAACTCCTTTTTCATTTCCCAGATTAAAAGAAACCTTCTCTGAGAGACAAGTGAGGCTTACAGGCTGCTCGATGGCTCGCAGGACGCTGCGTTTGATGTCAGCAATGGCCTCGGTGTAGACGGATGCGAGCTCGTGGACCAGCCGGTGGTTCAGAGGCAGCAGGGAGAGGTAGAGGAAGAGACACTGCCGCACCGTCTCTTCGGTCCAGGGAGCAGCCACCTCTGAGGACACACACAAACCAAGGAAAGATGCAGACATGACGCAGCACAGCAGGCAGGGCTCAGCTACAGACACTGGGGAGGATCAACCTGATCTCACAAAAATACGTGAAATGAGCACGAACGGTTTTACTCATATACGTGTCCCCGACACGTAACTGCTTGAAATTACGTGTCACTGACACGTAAAGCTGCGCAATGTTAAGTCAATGGGGATGCTTTTCCCCAGACACGAATTTTTCAGCTTCAAATTACGTGCTGATGACACGTATAACTGTGCAACGTAAAATCAACAAGTCCTCCAAAAAAATCACACCCATATTAGGTCGTTTGTGCACAAAAATACGGACTATATTACGTTTTCAACATCCACTCATTTTATATATGCAATCCACAGTTCTTCTCATTTTGACGAAGCCTAAATCCTTTTAGGTTTTTTGGCTTTATACTGCCTGGAGAAACCTGGAATCGATCTCCACAACTTCTGCATGACAGACACCTGCTCTGTGTCCTACTCTATACTTCGAGAGCTGCTGTCATGCAACTTGGCTCATGACGTTTGCAAAGCTGAATGACAGCGCATGTAATAATTGAGATGATGCTGCGGAATAAATGCCTGTAACAGTTGCATGACAGCAGACTGCATGACTGCAACTGTTACAGGCATTTATTCTGCAGCATCATCTCAATTCTCAAATGCGGTAGTTACAGAGGTTCGTTACTTTGGAATGCATATTTTCATTTTTACATCTTTGATTCATTTTAAATCTGCACTGAAGTCCTGTCTGTTACATCAGGACTCACGATAGCTTCTTTGTACTGACCATTTCATTTTTCCTTTTACCCTTAAATTGTCATATGTGTTTTGTTTTCTTTGCTGCTTGCCACTGTGTTGTCTGCTTTTGTATCATTCTGCGTACTTATTTTTTTTTTAACCGGTTCAGGGTGGTACTCTGAATAATCCTCTCTCTCCTGCACTTCCTTCATATTTATTTCCTATTTCCTACTTATTATCCATTTCCTTTTCATGCATAATGGTGCAAACTAGACTAAATTAAACTGAAGTCCTGCGGCGTCAGACTGGAACGTGGAGCTGAGTTTTATCTGGAGGTGTCGTGCAGACCTGTGTCCTTGTCGGCCCCGAACAGCAGAGACGGAGGGTTGGGGTGAACCAGAAGCTGCAGGTAGTTGAGAGCAAACTTCTCGATGTAGTCCCTGAGCTGGTCCTTCTCATACATGCGCTTCAGGAAAGCCAGAGCCGTGGCGCGCACCTGCAGGAAACAGAGGTTTTAACTCTGGACTGGGACATGTCAGCAGTCGCTGAGGTCAGCATCACCTTCTCCCAGAGCTGGACGTTGGAAAAGACTTCATATGATGACACTGCCACATATTAGAATATCCTAAGCTGTTCCTACACTCGTCCTCAAAATGATTCATCCGCTCCCATTAAAGATGGAAAAACATCAGCTGTCAGTGAAATAAGATGAAATTGACAAAAGTAATAATCAATAAAAATTCTATGAAAATCATGACACTGATTTTGAATTGTGGTTCAACAGAAATATTATAAACAAACACGAAAATAAAACAAGTAAACAAGCATGATGGGGCTCTGAAGCTAAAATGTTGTTGATCAACACTTTGATTCAATCACTGCAATCAGGTGTTTCTGTAACGTCCAATCAGACGTCTGCACCTGTTAACAGTCCATGTTCATGAGCAAGGTGCTCCAATATGTCTGGGACAGTTTAGGTGTTTTAAATGATCATTTTCAACTACAATTCAAAAGAATTATTTTCTTTCACTAAATTATATTTTTTATAATCTAAAAAATGATCATTAGTTTGTTGTTATTTGAATTACTTTTGGGATTTTAGTCTTTTCTTTATTTGGAGGGCATGATATATGCGACAATAAAATAAACAAAGAGCTTTTGAAAACAACATTACCACAGCTGAGCTAGAATGGTACAGAAAAAAATGAAGAGCCATGTCATCAAAAATAATGGTTACGCTACCAAGTACCAACTGTGGTGTGAATCATGTGACTAAAAGAGACAGAAAAGAAAATCTAGAGTGTTTAAAAGCCGTTTCTGGCAGAGCAATACCATAGCTGCTGATGGAAGAACTTAATAACCAAAATCACTCATCAAGAAAGCATGAAAATGGCAGATATCTGAAATTAAACTCTTATGAGCTACTTTTGTTATCATCATTATATTTCTCCAGACAAATACAACGACTTGTCTGGAGAAATACTTTTAGTAGTACCGGGCATGAAAAATGACCAAGAAATATATGAAACAAGGGTGGTCTCTTCATTTTTCCATGACTGTATAATTATTAGGGCTGGGAAAAAAAATCGATACACTGAAATATCGTATTTTCATATGCTGATATCATATTGATATGTAAAAATGTGGTATAGATCTATTTACTAATAAAATCTTGTGAGATTTCGTTGTTAAGTCACGAAATCTCGCAAGATTTCACAGTTATCTTACAAAATCTTGCGAGATTTCATTGGTAAAATGGATCAACATTGCATTTTTTTAATCTCTATATGAAATTTGCATATGAAAATATCGCGATATTTCAGTGTATCGATTTTTTTCCCCAGCCCTAATAATTGTACACAAATCCAGAAATCAGGCAACACGGCGACGATCTGCTGAGCAAACGGCCTCCATGACTCAGCAGAAATCAGGCGACACGGCGAGGATCTGCTGAGAAAACGCTCTCCATGACTCAGCAGAAATCAGGCGACACGGCGAGGATCTGCTGAGCAAACGTTCTCCATGACTCAGCAGAAATCAGGCGACACGGCGAGGATCTGCTGAGCAAACGGCCTCCATGACTCAGCAGAAATCAGGCGACACGGCGAGGATCTGCTGAGCAAACGGCCTCCATGACTCAGCAGAAATCAGGCGACACGGCGAGGATCTGCTGAGCTGGTCCTGGTCCTGGTCCTGGTTCTGATTCTGATGCTGCTTCCCCAGCAGATGCTGCAAAGCTGATGTCACTTTCCACAACAGACTTGTAGAAGATCTGCAACATCTTGGTGCAGACGTTGAATGATCTCAGCTTCCTGAAGAAGTAGAGTCTGCTCTGACCTTTCTATATATATAATATTTAGAAAATGTAAAAAACATATCAGGATATATTTTCCAAAATACGTCGATGACGATATCACAGACGATATTGATGTGTTATTGACGATATGACAGACGATATTGATGTGTTATTGACGATATCACAGACGATATCGATATGTTATTGAGAAGTCAGAGCTTGTGTGAAACCCTCTCACTGATACTCACTTATAACAGCCTCTACAGTTCCACACTGCACCGTGGTTTATTAACAAGCCTCTCCAGTTCCACACTGCACCGTGGTTTATTAACAAGCCTCTACAGTTCCACACTGCGTCGTGGTTTATTAACAAGCCTCTCCAGTTCCACACTGCACCGTGGTTTATTAACAAGCCTCTACAGTTCCACACTGCATCGTGGTTTATTAACAAGCCTCTGCAGTTCCACACTGCATCGTGGTTTATTAACAAGCCTCTCCAGTTCCACACTGCGTCGTGGTTTATTAACAAGCCTCTCCAGTTCCACACTGCACCGTGGTTTATTAACAAGCCTCTCCAGTTCCACACTGCGTCGTGGTTTATTAACAAGCCTCTGCAGTTCCACACTGCGTCGTGGTTTATTAACAAGCCTCTACAGTTCCACACTGCGTCGTGGTTTATTAACAAGCCTCTCCAGTTCCACACTGCACCGTGGTTTATTAACAAGCCTCTCCAGTTCCACACTGCGTCGTGGTTTATTAACAAGCCTCTGCAGTTCCACACTGCGTCGTGGTTTATTAACAAGCCTCTACAGTTCCACACTGCACCGTGGTTTATTAACAAGCCTCTACAGTTCCACACTGCACCGTGGTTTATTAACAAGCCTCTACAGTTCCACACTGCACCGTGGTTTATTAACAAGCCTCTACAGTTCCACACTGCATCGTGGTTTATTAACAAGCCTCTACAGTTCCACACTGCACCGTGGTTTATTAACAAGCCTCTGCAGTTCCACACTGCACCGTGGTTTATTAACAAGCCTCTGCAGTTCCACACTGCACCGTGGTTTATTAACAAGCCTCTGCAGTTCCACACTGCATCGTGGTTTATTAACAAGCCTCTACAGTTCCACACTGCATCGTGGTTTATTAACAAGCCTCTGCAGTTCCACACTGCATCGTGGTTTATTAACAAGCCTCTACAGTTCCACACTGCGTCGTGGTTTATTAACAAGCCTCTGCAGTTCCACACTGCACCGTGGTTTATTAACAAGCCTCTACAGTTCCACACTGCGTCGTGGTTTATTAACAAGCCTCTACAGTTCCACACTGCATCGTGGTTTATTAACAAGCCTCTACAGTTCCACACTGCACCGTGGTTTATTAACAAGCCTCTGCAGTTCCACACTGCACCGTGGTTTATTACCAAGCCTCTACAGTTCCACACTGCATCGTGGTTTATTAACAAGCCTCTACAGTTCCACACCGCATCGTGGTTTATTACCAAGCCTCTACAGTTCCACACTGCATCGTGGTTTATTAACAAGCCTCTACAGTTCCACACTGCATCGTGGTTTATTAAAAAGCCTCTGCAGTTCCACACCGCGTCGTGGTTTATTAACAAGCCTCTACAGTTCCACACTGCATCGTGGTTTATTAACAAGCCTCTGCAGTTCCACACTGCACCGTGGTTTATTAACAAGCCTCTACAGTTCCACACTGCATCGTGGTTTATTAACAAGCCTCTGCAGTTCCACACTGCATCGTGGTTTATTAACAAGCCTCTGCAGTTCCACACTGCACCGTGGTTTATTAACAAGCCTCTACAGTTCCACACTGCATCGTGGTTTATTAACAAGCCTCTGCAGTTCCACACCGCGTCGTGGTTTATTAACAAGCCTCTACAGTTCCACACTGCATCGTGGTTTATTAACAAGCCTCTGCAGTTCCACACTGCACCGTGGTTTATTAACAAGCCTCTACAGTTCCACACTGCACCGTGGTTTATTAACAAGCCTCTACAGTTCCACACTGCATCGTGGTTTATTAACAAGCCTCTGCAGTTCCACACCGCGTCGTGGTTTATTAACAAGCCTCTACAGTTCCACACTGCATCGTGGTTTATTAACAAGCCTCTGCAGTTCCACACTGCACCGTGGTTTATTAACAAGCCTCTACAGTTCCACACTGCATCGTGGTTTATTAACAAGCGTCTCTCTCTGCAAGTCTTTTTTACATGGCGATCTTGGATGTGCCGTTTTTAACTGAGACTTGGATCAACACCGGTGAGTCCACCGCCTTTTCAGAGCTTTTACTTCCTGACTGCACTGCATTTTATCCTGTTTATTTTTATGGTTTCAGCTGATTTGTTTTATTGTGTTTTATTTATTTTTAGTAAATTTCACGCATTTTATTTATATGTGTGCATTTTGTTTTATTTGAACGTATTTTTACGGTTTTAAATGAGAGCTGGTGGAGTTATACAGAGCAACACTTGTTTTCTTGTCTTATTTAATTTTTATTTCATTTTCATGGCTGGTTATTTTTATGTGCAGCACTTTGGAGACGTGTTCTGACTGAAATGTGCTTTATAAATAAAGTGGATTGGACTGGACTATACATAATTACACATATGTGTTAATATTACTGCTGTATGTGGCATTTTACAGATAAAATAACTAAACTTGAAACATTTCAACTACTTAAATCATTTCATTTCATTTTTTACATACTGAGCAACACGAACTGGGTATAGATGTAAAATGCTACGTGAATGACATTTCCAAACATCATCCCACGCAAGTAAGCTAGTTCTACTTCTTTATCTTCCTAACCATTCATGTATGTGGAACGTCCGCCATCATCTCTGTCCATCATCTTCACATGCAGCTCCACTCACTCTTGGATGCTGCTAACGTTAACGTGAACTTGTGCTGCAGTGGTGCTGCTAGCTGCCTTGTAGCTAAACATTTAGCATCATTTAGTAGCTTCATCCGTCAGTTCCCCCCCAGCCTGTGTCCAGCGTGGCCTCCGGAGAAAATCACGGCCGTTTTACTCATTTATTTTCTCGTGGATCCCCGAACTCACGGATGCTCTGCATCTCACACGCTACGGTAAAGGCTGGTGAGAGTTAGCGAAGGTCGGAACAAACCCGCTACATGCTGGAACTGAGCCGGACCCGGTCGGGACAAACCCGCCACGCTGCTGGAACTGAGCCAGACCCGGTCGGGACAAACCCGCCACGCTGCTGGAACTGAGCCAGACCCGGTCGGGACAAACCCGCCACGCTGGAACTGAGCCAGACCCGGTCGGGACAAACCCGAGACGCTGCTGGAACTGAGCCAGACCCGGTCGGGACAAACCCGCCACGCTGGAACTGAGCCAGACCCGGTCGGGACAAACCCGAGACGCTGCTGGAACTGAGCCGGACCCGGTCGGGACAAACCCGCCACGCTGCTGGAACTGAGCCGGACCCGGTCGGGACAAACCCGCCACGCTGCTGGAACTGAGCCAGACCCGGTCGGGACAAACCCGCCACGCTGGAACTGAGCCAGACCCGGTCGGGACAAACCCGAGACGCTGCTGGAACTGAGCCAGACCCGGTCGGGACAAACCCGCCACGCTGCTGGAACTGAGCCAGACCCGGTCGGGACAAACCCGCCACGCTGCTGGAACTGAGCCAGACCCGGTCGGGACAAACCCGAGACGCTGCTGGAACTGAGCCAGACCCGGTCGGGACAAACCCACCACGCTGGAACTGAGCCAGACCCGGTCGGGACAAACCCACCACGCTGGAACTGAGCCAGACCCGGTCGGGACAAACCCGAGACGCTGCTGGAACTGAGCCAGACCCGGTCGGGACAAACCCGCCACGCTGGAACTGAGCCAGACCCGGTCGGGACAAACCCGGGACACTGCTGGAACTGAGCCAGACCCGGTCGGGACAAACCCGCCACGCTGGAACTGAGCCAGACCCGGTCGGAACAAACCCGCTACATGCTGGAACTGAGCCAGACCCGGTCGGGACAAACCCGGGACGCTGCTGGAACTGAGCCAGACCCGGTCGGGACAAACCCGGGACGCTGCTGGAACTGAGCCAGACCCGGTCGGGACAAACCCGGGACGCTGCTGGAACTGAGCCAGACCCGGTCGGGACAAACCCGCTACATGCTGGAACTGAGCCAGACCCGGTCCGGACAAACCCGGCCCGGTCGGCCCCCCTGGAGTACCGGACGTTCTGTGATTCTGCAGAACACACAGATGTCCGTCCTCCTGGACTCCACACGTAATCAGCTTGTCAGATGCTGGAGAAGTCTACCGGCCTGTGGGCTCTGCCTCCCTCCCCATCGCTGCTGCGTTCACGTGCAGTGCGGATTTCTGACAGCTTATCCTCTCGGTGAGGCAGCAATGCAGCTTCAGTTAACAAATTTTGATGTCCATGTAAAATGATTTATTTCCCGGGATTGTGTGGCACGAACAATAAAACTGTCACGACTGAGTCAATGATGGGAAACAGATGCTGCAGGGTTGAGGTGTGATTGATGACGTCATCAGGCCGAAAATGTGTGATCATGTGTTATCACAGTATTACATTTTCTACCGGTGTCAAAAAAACTACCGGTATTATCACAAACGATACGATATTGCCCCCCCCTAGCCACAGCTGCCCTGGGGCAGACTGACGGAAGCATAGCAGCCATTTCACGCCTACGGCCCCTCCCACCACCACCGGAACATTCACACACATTCACACACCAGTGGTGCCCCCCCTGGGGGCAAGGAGGGTTGAGTGTCCTGCCCAAGGACACAACGACAGATGGCCAAGGATCGGGATTGGAACCGCCGATCCTTGGATCATGTGCCGACCCGCTCTACCCCCCGAGCCTGCCGTCCTGTGCGGCCCCTACCGTCCTGTGCAGCCCCCTACCGTCCCCTGCCGTCCTGTGCGGCCCCTACCGTCCCCTACCGTCCCCTGCCGTCCCCTGCCGTCCTGTGCGGCCCCTACCGTCCCCTACCGTCCCCTACCGTCCCCTGCCGTCCCCTGCCGTCCCCTGCCGTCCTGTGCGGCCCCTACCGTCCCCTGCCGTCCTGTGCGGCCCCTACCGTCCCCTACCGTCCCCTGCCGTCCTGTGCGGCCCCTACCGTCCCCTGCCGTCCTGTGCGGCCCCCTACCTTCTCCTTGTCGTGCGAGCTGAGGTCCAGGAGCACGTGCAGATACTGGAACTGCCTGGAGGGCCTCTTGATGATGAGCTCCTTCAGAGTGGTCATGCCCAGATAAACTCGAGACTGAAACACAGAGGACTGGTTGGTGGACGGCACCGGAAGCAGCAGCTGGGGAGAAGCCGTGGCTCCGTTACCTCGTCCTCGCAGTAACGCCGGATCACTTCCAGAGCTGAATCCGTGATGATGGGAGCCTCCAGGACCAGCTTGGTGAAGAGTCTGGAGGAGACATGTCGGGTGTTACGGAGAGAAGTTGCCTGAGGGGGGGAGAGGAAGAGGGAAGGATGCGGCCTCACCCGTCCCTCTGCTCGGGCTTCTCCTGCAGGCCGGACAGGAGGGTGTAGAGGCAGTGGTCGTAGCCGTCCAGCAGCCCCGAGGGCAGCTGGCTCAGGTAGGTGTTGTACTCCTGGTAGAGCAGGGAGAAGGCCAGCTCGCTCCTGGTCCGGATGTCGTCCAGAATGAACGCCAGCACGTCTTCCTTCATCATGCCCTCGAACTGTGTGACCAGCCTGGAGAGCAGCTTCACTCTGACCTGCACACATTTCCAGCACGGTCATCCTCTAAAGCAGAGCTTGTCCCTCATCCTCATCATCATCAACATCCTGCAGATGGACGTCACTTACGTGCGACATCCCGCTCTGTGCTATCGCCTTCTCTGAATGCAGAATGCGCTTCACCGCCTTCGACGTCAACGTCTCGATCTGGGCATCCGATAGCGGCTGGACAACATCCGACAGCCGGAACACCTTCTTCCTCCCGCTTGCCCCCGTCATCCTGCAGAAGCATGAACAAGGTTCCTGCAGGTCTCAGCAAGTTAAAGTGGAAATGCAGCGCTCAACCACCCTAACTTTATTTACTAGACTGAGTCCTGGTCTTATCAATAATTATATACCAAACGTGAAAAATACAAGCATGTAAAAGAAAAACGTTGCCAAGTTTGACGTTTTTAGGACAAGAGCGCCGCCATCTTGCAGCACTCTAAGCTCTGACTCCGCATTAAATCAATAGAAATAAGCAGCTACGCTGCTCTATGATTAACAAGCTGGAACATGTTTTAGAAGATTAATACGATGGAAAGCGAAGCTGGGACGCCAGTCCAGCGTCCAGATCCTGTACCGATGCTTTCCAGCCATTACAGCGTGTGACTGAGCAGAGAGGAGACGCCGGTCCTGGTGATGGGAGGGGCGGGTTAGCAGCACCTGTAGGAGTGGCTGCTGTTCAGATGCTGCAGACTGTCTGCTGTCAGGAGGTCCACATGGACCAGATCATGCGTGAAGGATTTTGTATAACAGTCTGAATTACACGTATGGATTATTGTACCGGGAGGTGGACGTTTTGGAGGCAGTGCTGTCCCCGAAGGAGATCCGGGCGGTCCGGGAAAACAGCAGGCAGGCTAACTAAGCTAACGGTAGTAACCAGCAGGTACGCTAACTAAGCTAACGATAGTAACCAGCAGGTAGGCTAACTAAGCTAACGGTAGTAGCCAGCAGGTAGGCTAACTAAGCTAACGGTAGTAACCAGCAGGTAGGCTAACTATGCTAACGGTAGTAACCAGCAGATACGCTAACTAAGCTAACGGTAGTAACCAGCAGATACGCTAACGGTAGTAACCAGCAGGTACGCTAACTAAGCTAACGATAGTAACCAGCAGGTAGGCTAACTAAGCTAACGGTAGTAGCCAGCAGGTAGGCTAACTAAGCTAACGGTAGTAACCATCAGGTAGGCTAACTATGCTAACGGTAGTAACCAGCAGATACGCTAACTAAGCTAACGGTAGTAACCAGCAGGTACGCTAACGGTAGTAACCAGCAGATACGCTAACTAAGCTAACGGTAGTAGCCAGCAGGTAGGCTAACTAAGCTAACGGTAGTAACCAGCAGGTACGCTAACTAAGCTAACAGTAGTAACCAGCAGATACGCTAACTAAGCTAACGGTAGTAACCAGCAGGTAGGCTAACTAAGCTAACGGTAGTAACCAGCAGGTACGCTAACTAAGCTAATGTAGTAACCAGCAGGTACGCTAACTAAGCTAACGGTAGTAACCAGCAGGTAGGCTAACTAAGCTAACGGTAGTAACCAGCAGGTAGGCTAACTAAGCTAACGGTAGTAACCAGCAGGTAGGCTAACTAAGCTAACGGTAGTAACCAGCAGGTAGGCTAACTAAGCTAACGGTAGTAACCAGCAGGTACGCTAACTAAGCTAACGGTAGTAACCAGCAGGTACGCTAACTAAGCTAACGGTAGTAACCGGTGGTTAAATGTAAAATAAAATAAATGTTATAGTGAGACAGGGATACGATGGGAAAGATGCAAAGTATACAAGCTGCAGGATGATGGGGGAGCGGCCGGTGTTTGGTAGAACCGGACCCACCGTGGGGAACTGGGAGTCCCAGTTAGAAAGTTTTTATGACGTCATTTCACATCAACCTGCTCCAGAGCTCTTCTGCTCATCATCAGGCTGTGGGGAGGATTCATGAGTGTTGCTGTTTGACGTGTGTTTAATAAGCGGCTCAAAGAGGAACAGAGGCGGAGAGCTATGTACTGATGCTGGTACGTACTGATGCTGGTACAGACTGATGCTGGTACGGACTGATGCTGGTACAGACTGATGCTGGTACGTACTGATGCTGGTACGTACTGATGCTGGTACGTACTGATGCTGGTACGTACTGATGTTACAGACTGATGCTGCAGACCGGCCGGTGAGTGGATGCCACCGGCGGTGATATTTAAACACTCAGAGCAGCTGCAGGCTTTCGTCTGCGGACCTCTGGCTACCAGACTCCAAGTCTCCTGATCATTTTCCTCATTTTCTCTAGAAAATTCTCACCTCATGATCTGAGTCAGGGAGGTTCCAGCAGCAGCAGGACCGGTTTCTGGTTCAGATGGAGGTTGTTAACTGTTCTGTCTTCAGCTTAAACTTTGGAAAACTTGCTTTTAGATCCAGGAGGATACAGCAGTGGTTCCCCTTTGGTCTGTTCTTCTCCTTTGGCTCACCAGTCTCCGTCATTCAGCTGTTATCTTTATAATCGTGGACCGGACCAGAGGACTCTCATTCAGGACCGCAGCACTAACCAACCCGGTGACGTCAGAGCTTAGAGTGCTGCAAGATGGCGGCGCTCTTGTCCTAAAAACGTCAAACTTCACAATGTTTTTCTTTTATATGCTTCTATTTTTCACGTTTGGTATATAATTATTGATAAGACCAGGACTCAGTCTATTAAATAAAGTTAGGTTAGTTGAGCGTTGCATTTCCACTTTAAAGGGATAGTACACCACAGAATGATGGTCCTTCATCTTCTCCTCATCCTCATGGTGAGCAAGACTCTGGAGCACTTTTTAACATCTTAAATGCAGTCGGAGATCTGGGGGGTTTTTCATTTTCCCCCAACTTTCATATAATGGAGTTCGCCGGGGCTCGAGCCAAAAAGGTCCATAAAAGTCCACAAAAACTTGTCAATATTCCTCCATACTGCTCGTCCAATGTAATCCAAGTGTCCTGAGTGGGTAGCGTCCAGAATTTACTGGAAACCATCATTTAGTAGGAGAAGATGAGGGACTATCATTCTGTGGGTGCACTATTCCTTTATAAGTGCGTTCCAGTTGTCTCAGAACACGTTTTCCGAGGTCATTTTTAGGGAAGCATGATATAATTGGCCCCCTATCGATATCGGCCTATATCGGCCTATATCGGCCTTAAAACTGAGAATCGGACATTGGCCACCCCACCGATATTTAACCGATCAGGCTGCCGTTTCTAAAGTCTAAAAAAATCATAAACTCCTTTTTTTAAAAAAAGACTTTAAAACTTCTAAAGACAGTTTCTTTTAGGAGTTTATACAAGGTCATTTGTGTAGGTAACCAAATATTAGGGCTGGCAAAAAATATCGATACACTGAAACATCGTAACATTTTCATATGAAGATTTCATACTGATCTTTGAAAACGCAATATTGATCCATTTACCTCACGAGATTTCACAAAAACCAGTGAGATTTCGCAACAGGACAAAATCTCGCCAGATTTCAGCAGTAAAATAGATCAATACCACAGTTTTCAATATCAGTATGATATTAGCATATGAAAATATCGCGATATTTCAGTGTATCGATTTTTTTCCCCACCTCTAACAAATATATATATAATCAGTCATTTTCTGTACCGCTCATCCAGTTCAGGGTCGCGGGGATTGCTGGAGCCGTCTGTCTATACATATATATATATATATATATATACACTTTCAGCTTTAATATCGGTATCGATATCGGTTATCAGCCACATGAGTTTTAAATTATAGGCATATCGGATATCAGCTAAAACTCGAATATCGTGCATCCCTAGTAGGGCTTTGACTCCGAACTTCGTTATTCGAATATAATTCGAACATTAAAAAATAAGCGAAGTTCGAACTAATGTTTATATTCGTTCCTACACGGTGTCATAATCAGACAAACACATTAATTTATTTGTGTTACTGTCTTCTGATGACGCTGCCACCGAGCTACCGCTGTTAGCTACACATTGTCAATAAAGTTGGTTATACAGCTTAAATCGCTTCACCTGCTTGGTGGCAGACGTCGTGTGTTTCTGATAAATCCAATGGACATCGTCCACGATGATGTGCGGCAGGTATTAAAAAAAAAAGACCGTTTTGTCCGGATGTAATGTGACAGTCCTGAACCAGAAGTGATCATCGGGGATCTCCCATCTGGTGAAGTTGAGAATAGTGACCGACTGAGCATTAACTGTGTCGTAACAGCATCTTCTGTTATATTCTGCTCAATACATCTGCACTATTACACTGAATCATCTTGTTTGCTCATTAATAACAATTTTAACTCACCTGAATCCTTTGAAAAGCCTTTCGTGCACGTAGTACATTGAGGTTAATAGAGCTACACTGCCCTCTGGTGGCCACAACATGTACAACTCTAAGTTGATTCCAATGCAAATTTATGGTTCAATTATTATTAATAAATGTTCGAATATATTCAAACTTCGTTATGAAAAAGCAAATGAACTTCGAATTGGATTTCTGAGCAAAAGTCAAAGCCCTAATCCCTAGTAATTTTCTGAGGAAGTGATGTCATGAGCTGGTAATTTGCAGAGTACCCGAGACAGCAGATCTAAAGATGCTGCGTCCAGCATCATCGTTGTTTATTAAACTTCTATATCAGATATTTTCTCCTCATGAGTTTCAAGGGTGAACAGCACTGAGCTGTTGTTACTGAATTCTATGTTCTCGTCTTTTTTTCCTTTAAAACGTGGTGTGAAGATGTGTTGTTTATGAAACACACACACTGGAATTGGCTGTTGTTGTTGCGAGGCGCTTTTGGACTGAAGGAACCTTTTGGAGTTCCTAGAACCTTTTTGGCTCCTACTCCGAGGCAGGGTCTTTCCAGGGTTCCTTAGGAACCCATAGGAACTATTCCAACAGGAGTGTACCAATTCATAATTAAATCCATCACAATGGAACACGTCCCCAATCCAGAGCTATTCTGAAACGTCCAAAAGCGATTATTTATGACCCAAAACACAGCTGCAAAGTAGAATCTGCAGCTGCCACCCGGACACTTTAGTGGACGGTCCGTCCACTAAAGTGTCCGGGCGCCCAACGCCCAACAAAATGTAAACAAGACGTTAGCAGGGCAGCTTTCCAACAGGGGGCTGTTCTGTTACATGATGCATATGACTGTGATGATGGAAAGCTGGTAAGCAGCTTTATAAGAACAAGAGAGATGAGAAACCTCAGTTTTCTATCAGACCATCTGGGGCATAAATGTGTCTGTTGCAACGATTGCGTCACACACGGTCCCTAACGAGGTCCTCCCTCATGTGCGAACTGAGACTGAAGGCGAAGGGTAGTTGTGATAACTAAACTCGGGACGCGTAGTTCTGATAGGAACTGATCCTAGAACCTCTCTGGTAACCGGGTTATTTTCCTAGCTAGTAATGTGTCCATTTCTAGCTCTTCTAGCTCACAAATGGGCTGATTTGGAGATTTCTATTCCCCCCCCCAAGTTGTTTCAACTGGAACACAAAATACCTGGTGATGACATCACCAACTCGGATCTGCTCGGAATCCCGAGACACCTGAATGCACCATCAATCTAAGACCTTTTAATATCTTTTAAAATCAAATTTAAGACCAGCATGATGCGTTATTAGGAACATTCAAACAATCCCAGAAATTAGGGATGCACGATATTGGAATTTTGGCCGATATCCAATATGCCGATATTTTAAAACTCATGTGGCAGATAACGGACATCGATACCGATGTTAAAGCTAAAAAAAAAAAAAAAAAGCAGTCATTGCAAATAGCAGTTTTGTTATCCGTTTCCAACAATTTTTTAAAAAATGGGGGTGGGAAAAATATTGATACTGAAATATCACAATATTTTCATATGCCAATATCAAATCGATATTTAAAAACGCAGTATCAATCTATTTCACTTACAAAATCTTGTGAGATTTCATTGTTCTGTTACAAAAATCTCATGATATTTTGTGATTTTGTAACAGAACCATGAAATATCGCAAAGTATAATTAGTAAAATAGATACTTTAATATATCAGCATATGAAAATATCATAATATTTCAGTGTATCGCTATTTTTTCCCACCCCTAGTCTTTAGAAGTGTGTAAAAAAAGTGTTTAAAGAAGAAAAGGAGGAAGTTTTTTGTTTGTTTTAGACATTAGAAACAGCGGGCTGATCGGTTACATATCGGTTAAATATCGGTGGGGTGGCTGATGTCTAATACTCGGCTTTAAGGCCAATATAGGCAAATGCCGAAAGAGGGCCGATTATATCGTGCATCACTACCAGAAATTCAAAATAGGTGTAGGGCTGGACAATTAATCAAATTATGATTGTGATTTCAATGTTGCCTTCTCATGATCATAGAAACACTGTAATCGAAGAAAAACGATGAAATCCTGAAGTGAGCAGAGTGGTGGAGTTACAGGAAGCAAGCTGCAGACAACAGGCATGCATGTTCACTTTTACTGCAGTTAGAATTTTAATATATTATTCTTATTTTACTCCTTTACTTGTTTCTAATTTATTCCCGGTTGTGTTTCTTTGTTGGTTTTTTTTTAGTTTTGGTGGTTCAATAAACACTTAAAAAAATCTATGAATAATTGTGTATATTAATCATGATTTCAATATCAGTCAAAATTATTGTGATTATCATTTTTTCCATAATTGTCCAGCCCTAAATAGGGGTGGGGAAAAAAGTAATTAATTACAATGTTTGTAATTAATCAATATTGATTAATTGCAAAAATAAAAGTAAAACATTAAGACTTGTCCGGATCAAATTTAAGACCTTGGGAGAAAAAAACGTCCCTTTCTAAGACCTTAAATTCAAGTTGAGAATTTCAGACACTGACTTCGTAAGAGCAGCATGCAGCCGTTGCTGTGCAGCGAACAAAGCTAACGTGCCGTCTGGCAGGACTCACTTGGTCTGTGTGATGGGCAGGATGGGCTCCGGAAGCCTCTTGACTGCAGAGGGAGCTTCGGGGGCTTTCTCTGTGTAACCCCCCACCACAGAGATGGCCTGGCCCACCATCATCCCGGGATGTTTGCGCTTGATCAGGAGGTCTTTAGCGGCGGGGTCGTCTTCATTTAGCTCCTCCTTGACTGTGCCATCCTCTCGAGCTTTGCACTGTTCAAGACCTAAAATAGGAAGTATCACACACGCATTTTCATTTCAAGCCCAACTCGTACTCAGTGAAGCCGATTCCATCTATTAATGCAGGTACGGATTAGGGATGGGCGATATGGACTAAAAAATGTATCACGATAATTTCTTGTATTTATCACGGTAACAATAAGTGACGATAAAAACTATCAGCAAAATATTTTGTATTATAAATTTGTCACTAAATTCTGTCCTGAAAGCCCTACAAAGTACTAGAAGCCACTAAACTATGCCAATTAAGTTCAAGTAGTGCACCTGTATTGCAAAACTAGTAACACCAATTAAACAAGTCTGAAATATGAGAGACCAAATTCCACATTTATTCAAACGATGCAAACAGCAAAACTAAATTGGCTTTTTAAAAAAACCAAAGTAGTGCAACTGCAAACAACCTGATAAATTGTCATCTCACGATAAAAACGATAAATTCAAATTGTTATTGTGGGGAATTTCTCTGACGATATATCACACACGATAAAATATCGCCCATCCCTAGTACGGATAAGCAGAGAAGATGCGGGATGTTTTATAAAATGCAGCATAAACGGGATTGTTTGACGTATAAAAGAAGCATCTGAGCACGGATCACCACCGTGGTCAGAGAATCAACAACCAAGGTTATAATACTTCTGGATTTTTCATTTGTTTTAGTTTTTAGTTAGTTTTTGCTTTTCAACTCAGTTAGTTTTAGTTTAGTTTTTATTAGTTTCAGTGTTAGTTTTCATTTTTCCCCCTGTAAATTATAGGTATTTGTCTGGTGTGACATTCAAAATCACCTTAACAGTCACCCTGAGTAAAACTGGTAGAGCAAAGTAAACAGATTAAATTGAAATAGATTTCATATCAACCCAAAAGGTTTATGTATTAAATGAATTTACAAAGACTAAGAATGTTTTTACAAGAATTTTAGTTAGTTTTGTAAAGACACAATACAGTTTCAGTTAGTTAACCGTCATTTTTATTTCCATTTCAGTGAATGAAAATGTTTTTTCAAGTTTAGTTTTTGTGAGTCTTAGTTAACTATAAAAACCTTGCAATAAATCTCCAAAACATATTTGTCAATGACTCATCATAAAGAACTAAAGTTGCACTGATCCAGTTTTTTCCCCGATCCCACAAAATACAGTAAGTAGCCAACATTCAGTCCAGGTATGGGATCAGAAATCTCCATAAAGAACGTTGGTTTTTCAACATCTAATATCATAAAGGGATGATGGGAAACGTCAGTGATCTGTGGTCTGCCGCGACATTACCACTAGACTACCCACTCCCCTTTTCATAGGCCGATATCTATATTAAAAACGTAGTATCAATCTATTTTATTCATGAAATCTCGCAAGAGAAATCTCAGGAGATTTCACAAAATACCGTGAGATTTCATACAATGAGAATGAAATCTCACGAGGTCTCAATAGAAAATAAGGTCGATACCGCGTTTTTCAATATAGATATGATATCAGCATATGAAAATATTGCGATATTTCAGCGTATTGATATTTTTCCCACCCTTACCAGATTCGTCTGCCAACGATAACGGATGGTGCAACAACAACCACACAGCAGCACGTTTCAGTTCTAGCTCTGGAAGAAAAAAAACTTTTTTAAATGTCTGTTTACAGACATACGAGCTGTTTTCAAGCCCTTGTTACCAAGCCGAGCCAAGCCAAGCCAACTTTATTTATACAGCACTTTCAAGACAACAGCTGAACAAAGTGCTGTACAGGCACAAAAAATAAAATCAAATAATCAAGAATCAATTAACAAATAAGAACACGATACAAACTATAAAAAGCAATAAAAGAAATAAAAAAGATGGCTCAAGATGGATAAAACGCCAGGGAAAAGGTGGGTTTTAAGGAGGGTTTTACAACTAGGCAGAGATGGAGCTTGTCAACTTGTATGGGAGCGAGTTCCATAGTTTTGGTCCCACCACAGAGAAAGCTCCATCCCCTTTTAGCTTTCGCCTTGTCCTCGGCACCTCACGGAGCAGCAGGTCAGCTGACCGAAGAGACCGGGTAGGGGAGTGAAGGTGTAAGAGCTCTGAGAGGTAGGAAGGGGCATTTAAGGACTTGAAAACAAACAAAAGAGTCTTAAAATGAATCCTAAAAACAACAGGCAGCCGGTGCAGTGAAGCCAAAACCGGTGATATGACCCCCTCCTTCCAGCACCAGTCAGCAAGCGAGCCGCAGCATTTTGCACCAACCGAAGACGGGACAAATGTTTTTGGGGTACACCAATCAACAGAGCATGACAATAATCAAGCTTTGAAGTAATAAAATCATGTATCAAAATTTCAAAGGCATGTCTTGATAAAAAAGGTTTTGCTTTAGCTAAACGCCTCAACTGAGAGAAACTGGCCTTCACCTGCCTGTCAGGAGTCAGAGTGCCATCCAGCAGGACACTGAGGTTGGTGACCACGGATGTAGCATGCTGGGCCAAAGGGTCTCGGTCAACGCGACGGGACGAGCGAGCATCAGGACTAAAAACCATGACCTCAGTCTTACTTTCATTAAAATGTATTCAAGCTTTTACCTCATCAAGGCAAGCCGAGAAAGTATTTAATGAAGAGGACGGGTCCCTGTGGTTCAGTGGCACATAAATCTGTGTGTCATCAGCATAGAAGTGAAAAGCACATTTGTGCTTTCTGGGGACTAGAGCCCGGATCAGACTACACGACTTTTTCCATCGTTCACGATGGTCACTATGTCAGATTGACAGAAATTGTGTCATAAAATCGGACGGTGTCGTGTTACTCGCGAGTGGTCACACTGCAAGGACGACACCAGACAGACAACCGCCAGATCATCGCGTGGTGTCGCAAAAGATAACACGAAACGGGAGGCGGGACAAGCCGCTGTCAATCAGTCACTTGGTTTGGAGCCTCTGAATTGACTGTTTGGGTCACTTATGAAATGGAAAGTGGACGGAGACATCATTTCCCTCCATTATTGTGACCAGCATGACCTGTTTGTGTGTATTCTGCCTGTTCCAGTTGTTCTGTGGAGCCTGTTTCCATGGTAACGCTGCTGTTCCAGTTGTTCTGTTTTCAGTTGTAACTAAACGGGATTAAATCCACGATGCTCATCTTTGAAAAAGAGCTTTGAAAGAGAGAAACTGGGCTCTGATCAGCGCCGTTGCTTCCACCAGGTGCATCACGCACCGCGAGCATCAGCGCCGTTGCTTCCACCAGGTGCATCACGCACCGCGAGCATCAGCGCCGTTGCTTCCACCAGGTGCATCACGCACCGCGAGCATCAGCGCCCCCACCCACCCCCCCCCCCACCGCCCCCCCCCCAGGGCACCCCCCCCCGCAAGCATCAACCCCCCCGCCCCCAGGGCCAACCCCCCCGCCCAAGCCCCCAACCAAGTGAAGCCAAAACCATCAGGCTGACCACAGTCTGCTGCCACGAGAGTAAAGTCCAGCCGACACAGTGACGCTACTTTTAAAAAAACTGCCATAAAGTGAAATAAAGTGTGTTGTTCTATACGAACGCATACGGGTGCGTCCCACTCATTATAACTCCATCATTCAAGCGCACCTGGTAACCACGCAACCACAAAATCACACACCCATATAAACTGAGAGCTGCCAGCAGCAGCAGCACAGCATCGCTTGTCTATATTCTCACCCAGTAGGTGTTCAGATGGTTAATTAGCTTTGATGATCAAACGTAATGTGGATATTTACGGCTGACTAGGGCTGGACAATTAATCGAATTTTAATCGTGATTTCAATTTTGCTTTTTCACAATCATAAAAAAACTAATCGATTAATCGATTAATCCTGAAGTGAGCAGACTGGTGGAGTTATAGGAAGCAAACTGCAGGGAGTATAGAACAGGAATGCATGTAGACTGGGTATTCATTTTTTATTAATATTATCTTAAATAATATTCTTATTTTACTCCTTTACTTGTTTCTAATTTATTTCTGTTTTTTTTTTTTTAAGTTATATTTGAAGTTGAGTTTTTGTGGTTCAATAAACACTTTTTATAAAACCAATGAATAATCGTGTATATGAATCGTGATTTCAATATCAGTCAAAATAATCGTGATTGTAATTTTTTCCATAATCGTCCAGCCCTACGGCTGAGTGCACGAGTGCGCGCATGGGTGTCATATTTGCTCATCTCATTGAGCGCAATGTCTGTTATGTTGCGGTGTTTTTTATTTAAACAAAGTGATTTTTCTGTGACTTTGTCATTGATTTATCTGAGAGCGTCACATTTGTGCACGTTTACCTGCTGTGAACTACTGCTGACTATTACTATTACTGATAGAACGCACATATCGTGTGGTTATGTTTCGAGTTAATAAAGTAATGTTTTATTCAAGAGAGATGCACCCTTTTGAATGTTGGTGGAGGTTTAACACTGTTGAAAATAAATGTGGCACACCCAGTCTTGCTTTTCTTTTCTTTTTTCTGGAGTAAACTGATGCTACAGCTCCATAAATCTCTCCACCGCTCCACCGGAGAGCGGCTGCGTCTCTCCTCCTTTCCTCCACTGTTGTTTGTGTACCGGCGCTCCTGAGCGTCTCTCTGGTAGAAGCGAAAGGCGCACTGTCCTCCTATTGGTCAATATGAAGGGGCATGTCGTGGGACGTGTCACACTAGACGGACAAAACCAAAAAATTCTGACACGCCAGTCTTTCTGCGTCGTGGTCGTGGAGAGTCGCAGACGCCAAATCGCCAATCGCTGATTGTGTCACATTACACGGAGCGAAGACACGACGTCCTACGACGCCTCCGTCGGGCCAAAATCGGGCTAAATTTGTGTAGTTTGGACCAGGCTTAACCCTAGAGCAGGGATCCCCAATTCCGGTCCTCGAGGGCCGGTGTCCTGCAGGTATTAGGAGCTCCCTTGCTGCAACATACCTGACTCCAATCAGTGGGTAATTAGCAAACTTGTGCAGAGTTTGACATCAAGCTCTGCACATGTCACAAGGTGTGTTGCAGCCGGGCAGCTCATAATACCTGCAGGACACCGGCCCTCGAGGACCGGAATTGGGGATCCCTGCCCTAGAGGTACGAGGTAAAGAGAAAACAACAGTGGGCCAAGAATGGACCCCTGGGGGACACCACATGACAATGGAGCAGAGGAGGACTGGTACTGGCCTTGTTTCACAGAAAAAGTCCTCTCAGTCAAGGAGGACCTAAACCATTCCAAGGCGACACCACAGATACCCACCCAGTGCTCAAGGCGTGCGATTAAAATACGATGGGCCCCTGTATCAAAGGCAGCCGTTAAGTCTAATAAAACTAAAAGCACATGGTTTCCAGAATCAGAATCACCCACCTGGACCGATGCCGGCAGCGGTCATCTGTGTGGCCATCAGCCTGGCCAGATGCTTGATCTGAGCGTCGGTGCCTGCCGACTCCACAGGCGTGTACGTGGCCTGGAAGGACGCGGGCATGACGTCGGGCAGGTAGACCATGCTGATGAGCACCTAAGCATCCAGACAGAGGACCAGGTAAGATGGACGGTGGACGTGGAAGAAAGAGAAAAGGAGGGGTGGCAGCAGCTCACCAGGTTGGCCACGTTCTCCGGGCTCAGCAGGGGGCGCAGGAACTCTGCCGTGAGGTCGATGGCGGACTGTGTGACCGGGACGGCGACGGGCTTAGGGGCTGTGAGGGGGGCCGGCTCCTCTTTGTCCTCATCATCTTCCATCAGAGCTGGTTCTGCACACGGTAACAAAACTCATGAATACATAAATATATCCCAGCAACGACAATCAGCAGGTGTGTGGTACCGTGAGCTGGGAGGAAGAAACAAACCATCCAAATGTGCAGATGTGTGCATATAGACAATAAAAATGTCAGAAACAATTTTTTTACACTTTTATTTTGATCATGCATAGCATCATCTATGCATCATTCAATGAGTACAGCAGCACAGTATTTCATCCTGTCACATGCCTGAAAAGAAGTGGGAGGAAGAAGAAAACGCATTATAACCCCACCCAATTTCACATTAACAACTAAACAAAAAGGTTGGAGCACTCGTTTCTAACATAGACTTCAGGAATAAAGAAAGAAAATCAAATCAAAGATACTTTATTGATCCCCGAGGGGAAATTCATGTTTCAGTACGACACACAAACAGTGGCAGAAGCAAACCGTACTTAGACCGTTAGGAGAAAGGAGGGGGGAGGCTGTTTACTTGATAGTGTGCAGTTATTGGAGCAATTGCATTACATAGAATGATGGAACTACGTAGAATGATAGAACTACGTAGAATGATGGAACTACGTAGAATGATGGAACTACGTAGAATGATGGAACTACGTAGAATGATGGAACTACGTAGAATGATGGAACTACGTAGAATGATGGAACTACTTAGAATGATGGAACTACGTAGAATGATGGAACTACGTAGAATGATGTAGAATGATGGAACTACGTAGAATGATGTAGAATGATGGAACTACGTAGAATGATGGAACTACGTAGAATGATGGAACTACGTAGAATGATGGAACTACGTAGAATGATGGAACTACGTAGAATGATGGAACTACGTAGAATGATGTAGAATGATGGAACTACGTAGAATGATGGAACTACGTAGAATGATGGAACTACGTAGAATGATGTAGAATGATGGAACTGCGTAGAATGATGGAACTATGTAGAATGATAGAACTACGTAGAATGATGGAACTACGTAGAATGATGGAACTACGTAGAATCATAGAACTACGTAGAATGATGGAACTACGTAGAATGATGGAACTACGTAGAATGATAGAACTACGTAGAATGATAGAACTACGTAGAATGATGGAACTACGTAGAATGATGGAACTACGTAGAATGATGGAACTACGTAGAATGATGGAACTACGTAGAATGATGGAACTACGTAGAATGATGGAACTACGTAGAATCATAGAACTACGTAGAATGATGGAACTACGTAGAATGATGGAACTACGTAGAATGATAGAACTACGTAGAATGATGGAACTACGTAGAATGATAGAACTACGTAGAATGATGGAACTACGTAGAATGATGGAACTACGTAGAATGATAGAACTACGTAGAATGATAGAACTACGTAGAATGATAGAACTACGTAGAATAATAGAACTACGTAGAATGATAGAACTACGTAGAATGATAGAACTACGTAGAATGATAGAACTACGTAGAATAATAGAACTACGTAGAATGATAGAACTACGTAGAATGATAGAACTACGTAGAATGATGAGCTGCAGTCTGATTCAACTGTTTCTGAGCAGAGAGACAAAGCTGACAGACCATAAACAGGAACTTTGATTCTCACTCTGGACATTCACATGACCTCATCAGAGCACAGCAGATCAGATTAGACCCCCAAACCCCCAGAAAAGTGACATTTGATGTCATGGCCCATTTTAAACTCTGGCTGACTCACCCATCTTGACCTTCTTCCCCTCCGTGTATGGTTCGTAGCGCGGCCTCTTGCGCTGCTCGCGTGGTGGCGGCGTGTACCGCGTGATTTCGCTCTGGGGCATGCCCAGGTCCAGCAGCAGGGTGCTGATCTGACCCTGGAACTCCAGGCTGCACGGATGCTTGAGGACTGCCACCAGGTGCAACTTCAGGTTCTTGCGAACGCTGCTGACCTGCGACTTGGCCAGGGTGGGGGGCAGGTTGGCTAGACAGGCAAACAGAGACGGATAAATTAGGAATGCCGTTAACACTTGTGGTACTAGCGGGTCCTGGGGTGTGAGAAGTAATTACCATGCAGCGTCTCGTATGCTTGCACCACTTCGGACATGAACATGGGTCTCTGGCGGGCGATGGTGGCCAGGGAGCCCAGCGCTGTGGTCAGGTTGATGCTGGAAATCGCCGGGTGGACCATGAACTTCAGCAGCTTGTCCAGGGCCGTCTTTCCCTCCTCACACAGAGCATCTGTTGATGGTGCAGAACATCAGACCAACCTGTTAAAACCCACGACTTCTGCCCGGTAACACACCTCAACCAGGGGGGATGGACGGGCCCATCTAAGGCCAGGGGATGGTCATTATCATTACCTCCATTAATATCATCATTATTATTACTATTATTGACATAACGGTAGGGATGCTCGATTATGGAAAAATCATGTATGTGTATATATATATATATATACACACACACGATACATACATACATACATACATATATATATATATATATATATATATATATATATATATATATATATATATATATATATATATATATATATATATATATATATGTGTGTGTGTATATATGTATGTAGGTAGGACTGAAAATAATAATTAATCAAATTATTCAAATCATTGGATTAGAAAAAATGCTGGATTAATATTTTAGTTATCGATGCTTCGTTTAACTTTTAAAGTCCTGCTTCAGGCATTGCTTCCAGTCTGTATAAACTATTTCCAGACACTCCCTACCAGTGGGGGGTAGTGATGCACCTACTCGTTGCGTGTCAACCAGTCTTTGGTGCTAATGTGGACTCATTATTACTCCACTGCATCTCAGTCACATCTTTAAAAACATAGAAAGAGCTTGTCAAATTAATCAATTAATCGATCGATTACAGGGGTAAACTAATCGACTATTAAAATAATCACTAGCTGCAGCTCTAAAGATTTTTGTACATTTATATGCAAACACCAGTGTTAATTTTATCCTCTCTTTCGCTTTATCTCCACATATTTTCAGCCATAAATTTGACATCATCATGATTATGTGTAAACTTGGAAGTTGCTAGATCCTCCTCGGACATAAAATCCAACCTCTGTTTTCCTTTTCTTTTACCCACCTTTTCCCATTGAGCCTCCTTTTTATACATGGCTTCTCTGCATCTCTATTGTAAATGTTTTTCATTGTCAGTACACATTTCACCGTAAATACTGTCACAATCTGCAATTAAAACTCATCTCAAGCAGATTGTTCATCGTACCGTAGCGAATGTAGGAGTGATCTTTGGGAACTTTGTCCAGGCTGATGTCGCCTTCCTGCCGTTTGGGGACGTCGGACTCTGACGTCCGCGGCGACAGAGTGATGATCAGCGACTCGGTGAACTTGATGGCGTGGGTGCGGACGCCATCGTTCTCAGAGTCCAGTAAGGCCAGGACGTCCCCCTTCATCTGCGTGACGAGATCCCAGCAGGCCTCCTGCATGTCCGACACGGCTTTGGAGCGCACCAGCCACTGAGGAGGGAAGCCAGGAGACGAGACGTGTGAACGGCGGTGCCGACGGCGAGCCGGGCAGACCGACCCAACGCTGCGTTTACCTGCAGCGTGACTCTGTACAGCTGAGTGAGGGTGAGGATGGCTTTCTTCACCACGTTCACGCTCTCATCTTTCAGCAGCATGTTCAGGTTGGCGACCAGTCTGAGGAGCAGCTCGTTGTCCCTCTTACTGAAGAACATAAAGCACAGAAAGATGAAGGAAGGTGCACGAAACCCAGTGTTTCACTAAACCTGCACAACCCTGACACGTAAACGTGGTTTACAGACTCACCATGCTTCTTCTATGAATCCTATAACAAACTTCCTCACTTCCATGGACTTGTCAGTCTGGAAAGCGATGATCTCCTGCAACACAACGAGGCCAGCGGTCGCAGTTAGTCAGCAAACACTCGTTTACAGAACCCATCCGCTCGCACACCAGAGTCAAAGGGGAGTTCTCTCCTGAACCTGGGGTCTGTTTTCATCTGCCCTTTCATATATGTGAGTGATGGATAGGGATGTAACTGTGGTGGTTCACTGACTGTTTGAGACTACGTGGCAAGGACACCAGAGTAGATTACGGTGTCCTACAGACAGTTTCATTCAACGTGGCATTCGATAACAGCTTACATGAAATGCAAACAATGGAAGATTACTTTAATGCAGACGTGTCTTTAAGAGACTGAAAGGGCTGATGGTTTCTGGAGTTCACTGGGGCATTTCTCAGCACAGCGAAACAGGGAAGGACTACAAGCCACCGGAAGGGGACGGACTTGAAGCCAGGTCTTAGAAGGGGCTTTAAAACAAGGAATCAGGAAGGGACTGGGAACTCTGGAAGACTGAACACATGCTTGGAGGAGTAGACAGCTGAAGATGAACTTGACTGCTGGACACAGAAGCGGAGTCTGATTTACACAGTTCACCACGGTTTATCACTAGTTTATCTTGTAATAAACGTGTAACCTTCAGCAACGCTCCTGTGATTATTTTCGGGGCATCCTCCGGCTCTCTCGCTTGAGCTGGCTGAACCAACCGTACTAAAAAGGTCTGTACTCTGACATATAAGACAACATTAACTTCTCTTATCATATGCCAAATTAACACCACTTCTGATCAGATGGCCAAGGTGTTGCACCACGACATAACGATATGAAAATTTCATATCATGGTTATCATTTTTATCACGGTATTATAGAAATACACCCCATCATCTTCAAAAATATCCAAAATGGGTCTCAATTTCTACTTGGTCCTTTCTAAAAGAGGGAAAACCCTCCAGAGAACTGTTCATGTGTCGCCTTCGTTGCCTTCCACCATGTTTTCATAAATTAAACATTGCAAACAGCGACTGCTGCTTTTCCAGCTCTTTTATGCGTTAAATTGACGTTCAAATAAGTATCTCCTTTGGACAGCCGTCAAGGACCACATCTAGACGTCATAAGAACGTGCAAAATAGATCCAAGATCTAGACGTCATTATTGGACTTGTTCTAGACATGTAGCCGACAGAATTTGCACGTCATGTGAACGTCTAGATTGGAGGTTGGCAGGACGTCAGGATTGACCTCCATGCGACGTCTGAAAAAGACGTAATAAAAACTTTCATTCTGCACCTTCAGGAGACCTGATTTGGATGTCGAAAAATTACATCAAATGAACGTGGGAAGATTTGATTTCCGGCGTCCCAAGATTTGGACACAGTTCATGTCTCATCTGTAGTATGTTGTCGGACACTCGTGGAGACTATCCGAGCCCTTCAGGGCGGAAAAAAAGCTAGGCTGCCCTTAACCATTATAGCTGTATGCAGGTTTACTTACATCCAAAAAGTTGTCTAGAAGAGATGGATCCTTGTTGATGATGAGCTCCTGAACCTGAGAGAACAGAGCTGGGTTAGTGCAGAACATCACCGCAGACACGCTGGCAGACAGTGAGCAGGTAGAATACAGAGTTTTCCCCTGAAAATAAAGCTAGACTTGTCCGTAGGGCCTCTACGCTCATGTGCCGGTGACTTTGTACAGGGTTCATGCAGGTGTCAGCAAGTTACAGCTACACCTTTTAAGACCTTTATGAACTCAATTTAAGACCAACATGATGCACAACCACAAACATTCAAATGATCCTACAAATTCAAAATCTTTCATTTTTATTAATTTAGGAATTAATAGCTTTCTTGCATTGAAAAAAGAGAATAAATCACTTAAGAACTACAGCTGTGCAATTAATCGAAATTTGATTGTAATTTCAATTTTCGTGTCAAACAAACTTATAATCGGGTTGAAACAATTTTTTTTGCCATTTTTCTTGACATAATTTCTGAAACTTATTCTAAATTAAAGTTCATGTCAGCGGCTTCCACCCAGGCAATTTGTTGGGGTTCATTAACACAAATGTTAGACTTGGGATGTTCTAGCATTGCGCTAAAGCTTACATAAACATGTCTGACCTGTCCGTCATTATTATTATTTACTAATAAACTTTTTCAGATTGTGTTAATATACAGTAAATGTTTGACCTTGTCAGCATCATTTTCTGTTTATCTTCTCAATTGTCCTTTTCAGTTTGTAATACTGATGCATGTATCTGTATCTTTATTTCTGCATCAGTAACAATGCACCTCATTTAAGTTGATGTGCATTTGAGGAATCAAACAGTTTAACATCTTTAGACAATGTTTGAGAGGCTTTCTGATAGTTTCTAACTGGAAAAAATGTCCTCATTTAAAGAGTAAAAACTCTTTCTAGTTTTGTTCACAGTATTTAATGTAAGTCATGATTAGGTATGCATGTGTGTTATCGGTTCTCGGTATCGGCCTTCAGGAGCTGAAATTCATCGGTTATCGGTACTGGTTTTAAAATAAAATGATTGTGCATCCGCAGTATCAGGGACGTTTCAGATCCTGGTATCAGTATGGGAACAACTCTAAATTTATGTGATTTATTTGGTTCTCACAAGAGAAAACTTGATTTTTCTTCAGACTAGAGGACAAACCTGTTTCAGAACAGTCAACTTTTCCTCTGTGGGTATCAGCGCAGCCTGGTTCAGCAGCTCCACAACCTGCAAAGGAAAGCAGACCACATCATTTCTGTGCTCGCAGATCTGCAGTCACAGCAGCACAACCGGCTGCAGTAATCCCTGCAGCTGATACTGATGACGCGGGTGGAGACGGGTGGAGTACGAGCACATCAGACGCCAGCACAAGCTGGAGACGGGTGGAGTACGAGCACATCAGACGCTACGACAAGCTGGAGACGGGTGGAGTACGAGCAGATCAGACGCCAGGACAAGCTGGAGACGGGTGGAGTACGAGCAGATCAGACGCCAGGACAAGCTGGAGACGGGTGGAGTACGAGCACATCAGACGCCAGCACAAGCTGGAGACGGGTGGAGTACGAGCAGATCAAACGCCACGACAAGCTGGAGACGGGTGGAGTACGAGCAGATCCAACGCCAGCACAAGCTGGAGACGGGTGGAGTACGAGCAGATCAGACGCCACGACAAGCTGGAGACGGGTGGAGTACGAGCAGATCAGACGCCAGCACAAGCTGGAGACGGGTGGAGTACGAGCAGATCAGACGCCAGCACAAGCTGGAGACGGGTGGAGTACGAGCAGATCAGACGCCAGCACAAGCTGGAGACGGGTGGAGTACGAGCAGATCAGACGCCAGGACAAGCTGGAGACGGGTGGAGAGCGAGCACATCATCCGCCAGCACAAGCTGGAGACGGGTGGAGTACGAGCAGATCAGACGCCAGGACAAGTTGGAGACGGGTGGAGTACGAGCACATCAGACGCCGAAGACTAGCAGGAGACACGGGGGAGTTGAGCAATATCAGACGCCAGCACAAGCTGGAGACGGGTGAAGTACGAGCAGATCAGACGCTGACACAAGCTGGAGACGGGTGGAGTACGAGCAGATCAGACGCCAGGCAGCTGGAGACAGTAGACAGCACACGGTACACCAGGACAGCAGAACTACCACGGGAGCTGTGTAACAGTAGACAGTACACGTTAGAGCTGTGTAACAGTAGAAGTACCACGTTAGAGCTGTGTAACAGTAGACAGTACACGTTAGAGCTGTGTAACAGTAGTAGTACACGTTAGAAGCTGTGTAATAGTAGACAGGTACACGTTAGAGCTGAATAGACGTATGAACAAGCAGAAGTACACGTTAGAGCTGTATAACAGACAGCCAGTACACGTTAGAGCTGTGTAACAGTAGAAGCAGTACACGTTAGAGCTGTGTAATAGTAGAAGCAGTACATCCTTAGGAGCTGTGTAATAGAAGTCCACGTCAGACAGCAGTACTGTCCACGTTAGACAGTCGTGTAACAGTATAAATACAGGTTAGTAGATCTGTGTGTGTAAAGTAGAAGTACACGTTAGAGCTGTGTAATAGTAGAAGTACACGTTAGAGCTGTGTAATAGTAGAAGTACACGTTAGAGCTGTGTAACAGTAGAAGTACACGTTAGAGCTGTGTAATAGTAGAAGTACACGTTAGAGCTGTGTAACAGTAGAAGTACACGTTAGAGCTGTGTAACAGTAGCAGTACGCGTTAGAGTTGTGTAATAGTAGAAGTACACGTTAGTAGAAGTACACGTTAGAGCTGTGTAACAGTAGAAGTACACGTTAGAGCTGTGTAACAGTAGCAGTACACGTTAGAGCTGTGTAACAGTAGAAGTACACGTTAGAGCTGTGTAACAGTAGAAGTACACGTTAGAGCTGTGTAACAGTAGAAGTACACGTTAGAGCTGTGTAACAGTAGAAGTACACGTTAGAGCTGTGTAACAGTAGAAGTACACGTTAGAGCTGTGTGATAGTAGAAGTACACGTTAGAGCTGTGTAACAGTAGAAGTACACGTTAGAGCTGTGTAATAGTAGAAGTACGCGTTAGAGCTGTGTAATAGTAGAAGTACACGTTAGAGCTGTGTGATAGTAGAAGTACACGTTAGAGCTGTGTAACAGTAGAAGTACACGTTAGAGCTGTGTAACAGGTAGTAGAAGTACACGTTAGAGCTGTGTAATAGTAGAAGTACACGTTAGAGCTGTGTGATAGTAGAAGTACACGTTAGAGCTGTGTAATAGTGGAAGTACACGTTAGAGCTGTGTAACAGTAGCAGTACACGTTAGAGCTGTGTAATAGTAGAAGTACACGTTAGAGCTGTGTAATAGTAGAAGTACACGTTAGAGCTGTGTAACAGTAGCAGTACACGTTAGAGCTGTGTAACAGTAGCAGTACACGTTAGAGCTGTGTAATAGTAGAAGTACACGTTAGAGCTGTGTAACAGTAGAAGTACACGTTAGAGCTGTGTAACAGTAGCAGTACACGTTAGAGCTGTGTAATAGTAGAAGTACACGTAGAAGTACGTACCTTCTCGCTGGTGGTCACGTCCGCCGCCGCCTCCTCCTGCTGCGCGGAGAAAGCTCCATGGCGCTGGTTTGCGCCTCTGTGTGCGGACCGCAGGCCTTTTAGAAACGCTGGAGCTCTGCAAACATGACACACTGAGGTGTTACAGCTGCTGGCAGCTACTACGGCCTCACCGCAGACCGGAACATGTCAATAAGTAGCTTTAATATCAAAGCTTTGGGTTTGACACTCACCGATCCCTGCTAACTAGCGCGCTAGCCTCATGCTAACCTCCACTAGCTGCTTTTCTCTTCCTTAACAATGTGTAACAGCTACAAACCGCTTGATAGACTTTTAACTAACGTATTTTAACGAAGCTGAATGCGCTCTGTCTTACAACTTACAGATACTCCAAAATATACATTCCACTGAGCGCAACAACTTTGCAAGCCTTCAAAAGGAAGCTGCCATGTTTGAATGAAAAGCGGCGACACGGCTTCTTCTTCTGTGGTGGCAGTTGACGTCTTACGGAGGCAGTCGCCACCATAGAAGAACGGCGGTAGGCACAGTTGGACTTCATTGCCCATGCGTCTTTGCGGCATAAGTGATGTCACCTGATAATAATGAAGAGGGGAGGCTGCTAATGTTTATTACCACTTGGCTGGCAACAGTTTCTTCATGAAATCAGCGATTCTGTCAACGTTTCTGCCGAATAACAAATGGCGGCAAAGTAAAGCAGCAACCCAAATGAGCGCTTCACGTTTTCAGGTAAAAATGAACATTTTTATATCAGCTTCGGTTTACTTCGCACTAGCTTGTTAGCCCTTAGCTTGATAAACAGCCAGCTAAACACACCATTTCTGCGCTACTTGCAGTGTCAATAAGATCAGTTATGAGGCACTGACAACCCTCTCCTCGTATTGAATCAAATAAATCAGTTTCAGGTATACATTCTGTGGTTTTGGTTAGCTGTAGCAGTGTTAATAATAGCTACTGATGTAAATCCACCTTGCCCGAGCTGAAAGCAAGGAGTAGATTTTCTACCTGTCGCGTGGCCAGGTGTCTCTAACAGGATAAAGTGGTGACTGAGGCAGATATCTGCACGTCACCTCGGTTGCATCCACGTCCCCTGCACGCTTCCCACTGACAGCTGATGAGTTCGCGAGCTGGCTGGCACGTAGACGCTCAGGTGAGTCCATACGTCGCTGCTCTGTGCGCGAGCTGCATGGCTGTGGTTGGTGATGTCCTCCTAGCACAGGGGTCTGCAACCTTTACGGTCCAATAGGCTTTACACGATCAGGATTTAGGGGGCCGATCACCGATAAGAGAGCTTTAAAAAACCGATCTCCGATCCGATCATGTGAGGAAGCAAATATATCTACTTAAATAACTCGTTTACCTGTATTTATACAGTTTACTGAGTATCATAAAAAGGATTTTTGTTTCCATTTTTTGTCCTGAGCTGGCTGAGATGAAAAGGTTAAACATCAATAACCTCTAATGGGCATTCAGGTTTAATCAGGACAAACCAGAATAATCTGAGCCAGTGGCACAAATAACAGTCCAACTTAAAGGGACTTGAGGCAAGATTAAGAAATGAAACTCGCGACTGGCGCTTCAGGTACCTGCAGCCCCCACCAAGCCGTCACGGAGCACAAACTGAAGCTATGATGTTGTTTACTCACCTTTTCTTCGTAGTTCCACTTTTTAGTGTCTTTCCGTTGATCTGGATCGTATTCTGACGACAGAATAATCCATAACTATCGCTTACAGTATTTTTATTTAACACGACCCTCTTTTTCCTGCATCAAAACTGCGGATGTAGCGTCATTTGACGTTATGTCTGCAGGGCAGCGCGCGGGAAATTCAGACACCGAATTGCAGCTTTATGCAGCACACAGCCTGTTCAAGGTAACGGAGAGAAACATGGTGGAAACGTTATTTTTGGCATTTAGCGCTTCATCACCCATTAGTATGAAAAAAAGGGACATTCATGTTTGGTTTTTTTCAAATTCCTGCCTCAAGTCCCTTTAAACAGTCATACCTGAAATTATTTAGTCACAGTGCAAATGAAGGCAGTAATGCTGCTTCAGAAGTTGTAGTTCACATCTGATGATGTCATATCAGTGGTCAAACTAATGGAGTGACTGTTTCCTCGGAAGAACCTCGACGTGAGAACGAACAACCCGCTGCAGCTCATTAGTCCGGTATCACCACAGTAGGATGGAATATATTTGCTGTGGACGCATGCGTCAGCGTCAGGAGCGTTTGTGTTCATACCTGCTGCAGCAGCACGCGAGGAGCACACGGGGAGCACGCGGGGAGCGCACGCCAGGAGCGCGCGGGGAGCCGTCGGGAGCGCGGGGAGCGCGCGCCGCGCGGGGGGCACGCGGCGAGCGCGCGAGGAGCGCGCGAGGGAGCGCGGGGGGGGGGGGGGGGGGGGGGGGAGGAGGGGGGGAGGTCTTTGCGATCTGCAGTCCTGTTATTTACAGTCTCTGATGGAGACGCTGGAGGTCTTTGCGGTCTGCAGTCCTGTTATTTTACAGTCTCTGATGGAGACGCTGGAGGTCTCGGCGGTCTGCAGTCCTGTTATTTACAGTCTCTGATGGAGACGCTGGAGGTCTCGGCGGTCTGCAGTCCTGTTATTTACAGTCTCTGATGGAGACGCTGGAGGTCTCGGCGGTCTGGTCTGCAGTCCTGTTATTTACAGTCTCTGATGGAGACGCTGGAGGTCTCGGTGGTCTGCAGTCCTGTTATTTACAGTCTCTGATGGAGACGCTGGAGGTCTCGGCGGTCTGCAGTCCTGTTATTTACAGTCTCTGATGGAGACGCTGGAGGTCTCGGCGGTCCGCAGTCCTGTTATTTACAGTCTCTGATGGAGACGCTGGAGGTCTTTGCGGTCTGCAGTCCTGTTATGTACAGTCTCTGATGGAGACACTGGAGGTCTCGGCGGTCTGCAGTCCTGTTATCTACAGTCTCTGATGGAGACGCTGGAGGTCTTTGCGATCTGCAGTCCTGTTATTTACAGTCTCTGATGGAGACGCTGGAGGTCTCGGCGGTCTGCAGTCCTGTTATTTACAGTCTCTGATGGAGACGCTGGAGGTCTCGGCGGTCTGCAGTCCTGTTATTTACAGTCTCTGATGGAGACACTGGAGGTCTCGGCGGTCTGCAGTCCTGTTATTTACAGTCTCTGATGGAGACGCTGGAGGTCTCGGCGGTCTGCAGTCCTGTTATTTACAGTCTCTGATGGAGACGCTGGAGGTCTCGGCGGTCTGCAGTCCTGTTATTTACAGTCTCTGATGGAGACGCTGGAGGTCTCGGCGGTCTGCAGTCCTGTTATTTACAGTCTCTGATGGAGACGCTGGAGGTCTCGGCGGTCTGCAGTCCTGTTATTTACAGTCTCTGATGGAGACGCTGGAGGTCTCGGCGGTCTGCAGTCCTGTTATTTACAGTCTCTGATGGAGACGCTGGAGGTCTCGGCGGTCTGCAGTCCTGTTATTTACAGTCTCTGATGGAGACGCTGGAGGTCTCGGCGGTCTGCAGTCCTGTTATTTACAGTCTCTGATGGAGACGCTGGAGGTCTCGGCGGTCTGCAGTCCTGTTATTTACAGTCTCTGATGGAGACGCTGGAGGTCTCGGCGGTCTGCAGTCCTGTTATTTACAGTCTCTGATGGAGACGCTGGAGGTCTCGGCGGTCTGCAGTCCTGTTATTTACAGTCTCTGATGGAGACACTGGAGGTCTCGGCGGTCTGCAGTCCTGTTATTTACAGTCTCTGATGGAGACGCTGGAGGTCTCGGTGGTCTGCAGTCCTGTAATTTACAGTCTCTGATGGAGACGCTGGAGGTCTCGGCGGTCTGCAGTCCTGTTATTTACAGTCTCTGATGGAGACGCTGGAGGTCTCGGCGGTCCGCAGTCCTGTTATTTACAGTCTCTGATGGAGACGCTGGAGGTCTTTGCGGTCTGCAGTCCTGTTATGTACAGTCTCTGATGGAGACACTGGAGGTCTCGGCGGTCTGCAGTCCTGTTATCTACAGTCTCTGATGGAGACGCTGGAGGTCTCTGCGGTCTGCAGTCCTGTTATTTACAGTCTCTGATGGAGACGCTGGAGGTCTCGGCGGTCTGCAGTCCTGTTATTTACAGTCTCTGATGGAGACGCTGGAGGTCTCGGCGGTCTGCAGTCCTGTTATTTACAGTCTCTGATGGAGACACTGGAGGTCTCGGCGGTCTGCAGTCCTGTTATTTACAGTCTCTGATGGAGACGCTGGAGGTCTCGGCGGTCTGCAGTCCTGTTATTTACAGTCTCTGATGGAGACGCTGGAGGTCTCGGCGGTCTGCAGTCCTGTTATTTACAGTCTCTGATGGAGACGCTGGAGGTCTCGGCGGTCTGCAGTCCTGTTATTTACAGTCTCTGATGGAGACGCTGGAGGTCTCGGCGGTCTGCAGTCCTGTTATTTACAGTCTCTGATGGAGACGCTGGAGGTCTCGGCGGTCTGCAGTCCTGTTATTTACAGTCTCTGATGGAGACGCTGGAGGTCTCGGCGGTCTGCAGTCCTGTTATTTACAGTCTCTGATGGAGACGCTGGAGGTCTCGGCGGTCTGCAGTCCTGTTATTTACAGTCTCTGATGGAGACGCTGGAGGTCTCGGCGGTCTGCAGTCCTGTTATCTACAGTCTCTGATGGAGACGCTGGAGGTCTCGGCGGTCTGCAGTCCTGTTATGTACAGTCTCTGATGGAGACGCTGGAGGTCTCGGCGGTCTGCAGTCCTGTTATTTACAGTCTCTGATGGAGACGCTGGAGGTCTCGGCGGTCTGCAGTCCTGTTATTTACAGTCTCTGATGGAGACGCTGGAGGTCTCGGCGGTCTGCAGTCCTGTTATTTACAGTCTCTGATGGAGACGCTGGAGGTCTCGGCGGTCTGCAGTCCTGTTATTTACAGTCTCTGATGGAGACGCTGGAGGTCTCGGCGGTCTGCAGTCCTGTTATTTACAGTCTCTGATGGAGACGCTGGAGGTCTCGGCGGTCTGCAGTCCTGTTATTTACAGTCTCTGATGGAGACACTGGAGGTCTCGGCGGTCTGCAGTCCTGTTATTTACAGTCTCTGATGGAGACGCTGGAGGTCTCGGTGGTCTGCAGTCCTGTAATTTACAGTCTCTGATGGAGACGCTGGAGGTCTCGGCGGTCTGCAGTCCTGTTATTTACAGTCTCTGATGGAGACGCTGGAGGTCTCGGCGGTCCGCCGTCCTGTTATTTACAGTCTCTGATGGAGACGCTGGAGGTCTTTGCGGTCTGCAGTCCTGTTATGTACAGTCTCTGATGGAGACACTGGAGGTCTCGGCGGTCTGCAGTCCTGTTATCTACAGTCTCTGATGGAGACGCTGGAGGTCTCTGCGGTCTGCAGTCCTGTTATTTACAGTCTCTGATGGAGACGCTGGAGGTCTCGGCGGTCTGCAGTCCTGTTATTTACAGTCTCTGATGGAGACGCTGGAGGTCTCGGCGGTCTGCAGTCCTGTTATCTACAGTCTCTGATGGAGACACTGGAGGTCTCGGCGGTCTGCAGCCCTGTTATTTACAGTCTCTGATGGAGACGCTGGAGGTCTCGGCGGTCTGCAGTCCTGTTATTTACAGTCTCTGATGGAGACGCTGGAGGTCTCGGCGGTCTGCAGTCCTGTTATTTACAGTCTCTGATGGAGACGCTGGAGGTCTCGGCGGTCTGCAGTCCTGTTATCTACAGTCTCTGATGGAGACGCTGGAGGTCTCGGCGGTCTGCAGTCCTGTTATGTACAGTCTCTGATGGAGACGCTGGAGGTCTCGGCGGTCTGCAGTCCTGTTATTTACAGTCTCTGATGGAGACGCTGGAGGTCTCGGCGGTCTGCAGTCCTGTTATTTACAGTCTCTGATGGAGACGCTGGAGGTCTCGGCGGTCTGCAGTCCTGTTATTTACAGTCTCTGATGGAGACGCTGGAGGTCTCGGCGGTCTGCAGTCCTGTTATTTACAGTCTCTGATGGAGACGCTGGAGGTCTCGGCGGTCTGCAGTCCTGTTATTTACAGTCTCTGATGGAGACGCTGGAGGTCTCGGCGGTCTGCAGTCCTGTTATTTACAGTCTCTGATGGAGACGCTGGAGGTCTCGGCGGTCTGCAGTCCTGTTATTTACAGTCTCTGATGGAGACGCTGGAGGTCTCGGCGGTCTGCAGTCCTGTTATCTACAGTCTCTGATGGAGACGCTGGAGGTCTCGGCGGTCTGCAGTCCTGTTATTTACAGTCTCTGATGGAGACAATGGAGGTCTCGGCGGTCTGCAGTCCTGTTATTTACAGTCTCTGATGGAGACGCTGGAGGTCTCGGCGGTCTGCAGTCCTGTTATTTACAGTCTCTGATGGAGACGCTGGAGGTCTCGGCGGTCTGCAGTCCTGTTATTTACAGTCTCTGATGGAGACGCTGGAGGTCTCGGCGGTCTGCAGTCCTGTTATTTACAGTCTCTGATGGAGACGCTGGAGGTCTCGGCGGTCTGCAGTCCTGTTATTTACAGTCTCTGATGGAGACGCTGGAGGTCTCGGCGGTCTGCAGTCCTGTTATTTACAGTCTCTGATGGAGACGCTGGAGGTCTCGGTGGTCTGCAGTCCTGTTATCTACAGTCTCTGATGGAGACGCTGGAGGTCTCGGCGGTCTGCAGTCCTGTTATTTACAGTCTCTGATGGAGACGCTGGAGGTCTCGGCGGTCTGCAGTCCTGTTATTTACAGTCTCTGATGGAGACGCTGGAGGTCTCGGCGGTCTGCAGTCCTGTTATTTACAGTCTCTGATGGAGACGCTGGAGGTCTCGGCGGTCTGCAGTCCTGTTATTTACAGTCTCTGATGGAGACGCTGGGTGTCTCCGTGGTCTGCAGTCCTGTTATTTACAGTCTCTGATGGAGACACGGAGACAAACACTTGTGCTGCAACAGTTTCAGGTAAACTGTTGTTTGTGGAAATGCAGGAAATGCGCTGTGTCCTTTCAGTCTAAGAGCTGACATGTTTGCAACCGGCGTCGCCATCCTTTACGTGTGGCGTATTTGGGATTGTAAAAACTTTATTGTCCAGCACATAGTGACAGAACTGACGACAAAAACGCCACAAAGTTTAATTGGTGTAAATGAGAGTTTTACCGGAGCAGATTCAAAATGACAATGACGTCATTGATCGGATCGGTGAATGAAAAGTTAAGGACCGATCAGAAAAGATGAAAAAATTGTGAAATATCGGCCGATCCGATCGGTGGAAAGCCTACGGTCCAAAGCCATTTTTACCTCAAGCCAGCGAAATAAGTCATCCAGATCCGCAGATACTTCATGTCCTTCTTTAAAAAGACAGCTTATAATGTTTGATGAAGACTGTATGAACCACAGGTTCAGTTTTATTTAGACTCTAAAATCTACTACATGATGTGGCTTCCAGCACTCAGGACACTTGGATTACAGTGGACGAGCTTTTATGGACCTTTTTGGTTCAGTCGCTGGTCAACTCTATTATATGAAAGTTGGTGGATAATGAGCCCCCCCACCCTGCCAGAGTTCCGGCTGCATTTGAGATATGAAAAAGTGCTCAGCATGAGGATGAGGAGAAGATGAAGGCCCATCATTCTGTGGGTGTACTATCAGGCTGTTTGATTTATGCGAAAGGTTCTTGTAGTTTCAGCTCACCTGCAGCAGAAATAACACTGCTGGTTTGAACCCTGTAAAGTCGGTCTATGGTAAGAATTTGATATGAAGGAGGAATTAAATGTTTGTGTGTGGCAGGACATGGGGAGAGTCTGGATGGGGCTCCATCCCCAGTCTCCTGTTTAAAAGTCATGTGCTTGTAATCGTTCTCACCTCATCACAATCACCTCCAAAATGTGCGTAAGCAAGGTTTGTAGTTTGCTTAAAGTTGCGCACTTTCCTAGGCTAGTTTAAAAACCCATAAATAAATCCCAACTGTTGCGTAAGAAGTTGCGTACGCACTTCCAAGCCCGGTTTGGTGCATAAGCAAGCTTTATAAATGAGTCAGACGTTTACTTGTTATGGTGTTGCATAACAGTGACGTCATCAAAGCCGCCGCAGTAAAAATGTCTGTAAATAAGGACGGATCACCACGAAAAAGCCGCTTGGAGCTCTCAGGGGGGTCCGACTAATGTTTGGTAACAAAACCTTGGTGAAATGAAGGAGTTTGTGGCAGATAATGATCATTTAGACGCTGCGTGCGGTTGCCCCATCACTGCCATTATTTGTTATACTTGTATGATCCATGAGGTGAAATTAGGGCTCTGCATGTCACCATCTCTGTACTGAGTATCAGAGAGCAGTGGGCTGCTACTTAAAGCGCCCGGGGAGCAGTTGGTGGGGGGTAAGGACCATGCTCAGGGGTCCACAGTGGTTCACCCAGGAGTCGTGTCAGGGAATCGAACCCGGTCCTCCGCGCCAAAGCCCACGACGCTACCACGAGGCCACCCACTCCCTCAATCGGACATATGCTGATCTGGAGTGGATCTAAGGCTCCGGCATCAGAACAGAAGACGCAAAAGTGGCGTCTCGTCTTCATCTTTTTATCCGCGTTCACACGAGCATCGTCATGAAGAAATCTGCGTGCATACGAGAACACGAGTGTGTCTGGAATGTGATTGGATCTGCACGCCGGGCCTTCAGGTGGCGCTGTGACAGAACTCCACCATGTCCACACGCATGCGGACAATCGTTCGTCTCTGTTCGCTTCAACATCAAAACAACGATGAGGCGGAACTGTGGACAGATGAGGACGTAGAATGACTTCTCCAAACGACATTGCTGTTTTTCCTGTACTGTGTGACGTGGCGTGCATGCGACGTGAGCACGGCGTCAGCAGGTCTGCGGGTCCACCATCATTTCTGCGTTTTGGACCGTGCACACGACGGCGCAACAGCGTTGCGTCCTCAGGAATTCCACTTTGGAACGAGTCTTCAGATGTTTGTCTTCAACCCAGAATAACGCCGTTGCCGTGTGAACGAAAGGCACTTCTGATGAAACAGTTTGCCGTTTTTACCCGCAATCGTCCTCGCGTGAACGGCCCTTTAAAATCTCCTGAAGGAGTTCACGTTACACCAAAACTGTCTGGGGGAGGAAATGAACGGATTCATGCTGGAAAATAGATCCCGGTTGAAAAAAACAAAGTTCCCCTTTAAAGTAAGAAGGAGCTACAGTTATGTTAGAAAACCACAACCTTGTTTATTACTTGTATGTAAGATTGCTTCATATCGATCCGTGGATCCTGAACTAAATGGATTCAATATCGTATCATGAGTGAATTTGAGATATTGACAAGCATCACAATATTTTCATATGCTCATATCAAATTAATATTTAAAAGCGTGGTATTGGATCAATTTTACTTACAATATCTTGCAAGATTTCATCTTTTTTGCAAAATCTCATGATATTTTGTGAATTATCACAAGATTTCACAACAAAACAATGAAATATAGTGAGATTTTGTTAGTAAAATAGATCGATACCGCGTTTTTAAATATCAATATGATATCAGCATATGAAAATATTGCAATGTTTTAATATCAATATTTTTTCCCACCCCTAGTCTTACGAGTTTTAAAGTCTGTAAAAAAGTTTTTGAAGAAGTAGTAGTTTTTTGTTTGCTTAGATTTTAGAAACAGCTGACCAGTAAAATATCTGTTAACTATCAATGGGATGGTCGATGTCCAATACTCAGTTTCGATACGCTGACAGGGGGCTGATTACTGATTATTCATTGTAGGGATGCATGATATAATGTTAGCATAAACAAAAGTCTGATGAAATCTACCAATCAAAGCAGCCCTGACTGGTCACATGGTCAGCATAGCCTCAGCTCTGCCGTAGTCGTACATCAGTACTGCAGAAGGACCGACTCGTCACATATGACCGTGCTGTAGTACTTTATGACGGTAAAGGCACCGCGCTCCGCAGTAACGTGTTTTCTCTGAACCCTTCTGTGTGAATCAGGAAAGAGTTTCTCCTGCTCACGTTCAGCTGTAAATGTCTGGACAGCGTCTCGATGGAGTGGGTGTTCATCATGAACCGGATGAGCTCTCAGGGTAGCTCTGCAGCCCAGCGGAGGCGGATGGCCCTGGGGGTGGTGATACTGCTGCTGGTGGACGTCATCTGGGTTGCCTCGTCTGAGCTCACCTCGGTAAGGACTTCCTCCCTCCGCCTGTCACACCTGCTGCTGGAAAGTGGGCTGCAGTGGAGGATGACATGCTGTAGACGCCTGTTTGCTGGCTCATTTCTCTGGTTTGATACACTCTCAGAAACAGAGGTACATTTCTGTACCTGTAGCTACATGTTCAACAAATGTTTTTCTTTTTATTCGTCATCAAAATACAGATTTATACGATATAATTTAAAACACAATGATCTTAGTTTTTTTTTATCAGGTTACTTTATATTTTTATGAACGATATGAGTGTTTGGCTGTAGACTGCAGTACAAACAGGCTTTTTGCCCCCTGGTTGCCTAGCAACTACCAGTGTTTGTAAATGGGAAACCATCTATAAGCAAAGACACCAGAAAGCATCCCGTGACTGGATGACATGTGGAGATGTAGGCGAGAATGTCATGACATTTCTGGAACATTTAAACGTTGAATCTGGAACACGGACAGAACAGCGACATCACGTGTGTCTACGTTGTAGTTGCAACGGCAGAAAACAACTACAGCTGCTGGGATGCCAGAATCTGCTGATACGCAAGTGTCCAACAGTCTGCAGCATGTCCAACACTGCAGAGGAGTTAATAATGATGATATAATGATTGTTCAAAAAAGAATGCTGCACAAGCTGATGAAGATGATGGAGGACACTTCCCATCCTCTCCACAACACGGTGAAGAATCAACAGAGTGTGTTCAATGGGAGGCTGCGTCAAGTTCACTGTAGGACAGAGAGATACAGAAATTCATTCCTACCAGCAGCATCACCCTGAAGAACAAGACTGACTGACTGATTTTTGTTGTATTATAATTTCATATAAATGTTATATTGTTTAAAAACAAACAAAAAGAGAGTGAGCTTGAACAATGCTGAATTTCCCTTCTGAGATGAATAAAGTATTTTCAATTTAATTTCATTCATTTCATTTCCGTATTTTGATGCGGTGGAAAACGTTAATGTGGGTCCATTTAGTGTCGTCTTCCCCTAAATTTATTCCAGGTTTTGCTCTTCTCAGGTCCTCCTCAGAAACAGATAACAACATCTCCAGGATTCTGAAGCAGCTGCTTCACTCGCCGTCTCCACTGTTTCCCTGTAGCAGCCTAACTGTGCCCAACATATTGTTGCTACACAGAGATCGTATTTGGCAAGTTGCAATGGCGGCGTGTATCGGCTTATAGACGTAAATATAATGCCATTATACCGTACCGTACCGCCTTCTTCCGCTTATCCGGGATCGGGTCGCGGGGCAGCTGCCTAAGCAGGGAAGCCCAGACTTCCCTCACCCCGGCCACAGCCGCCAGCTCATCCGGGGGGATCCCGAGGCGTTCCCAGGCCAGCCGGGAGACGTAGTCCCTCCAGCGTGTCCTGGGTCTCCCCCGGGGTCTGGTCCCGGTGGGACGTGCCTGGAACACCTCACCAGGGAGGCGTCCAGGAGGCATCCTGACCAGATGCCCGAGCCTCCTCATCTGGCTCCTCTCTATACAGAGGAGTAGCGGTTCTACTTTGAGCCCCTCCCAGATGACCGAGCTCCTCCCCCTATCTCTAAGGGAGAGCCCGGCCACCCTGCGGAAGAAACTCATTTCGGCCGCTTGTACCCGCGATCTCGTTCTTTCGGTCATGACCCACAGCTCATGGCCATAGGTGAGGGTAGGAACGTAGATGGACGGTAAATTGAGAGCTTCGCCTTCTGGCTCAGCTCCTTCTTCACCACGACGGACTGATGCAGAGTCCTCATCACTGCAGATGCTGCACCGATCCATCTGTCCATCTCCCGCTCCATTTTTCCCTCACTCGTGAACAAGACCCCGAGATACTTAAACTCCCCCACCTGGGGCAGGACCTCACTCCCGACCCGGAGAGGACACTCCACCCTTTCCCGGGCGAGGCCCATGGTCTCGGATTTGGAGGTGCTGATTCTCATCCCGGCCGCGTCACACTCGGCTGCAAATCGCCCCAGCGAGAGCTGGAGATCACGGCCCGACAACGCCAACAGAACCACGTCATCTGCAAACAGCAGAGACCCGATCCTGAGGCCACCAAACCGGATACCCTCAACACCTCGGCTGGACTAGAAATCCTGTCCATAAAGATTATGAACAGGATCGGCGACAAAGGGCAGCCTTGGCGGAGTCCAACTCTCACCGGGAATGGATCCGACCTACAGCCGGAAATGCGGACCAAGCTCTGGCACCGGTCGTACAGGGACCGGACAGCTCGAACAAGGGGGTCCGGCACCCCGTACTCCCAGAGCACCCCCCACAGGAATCCCCGGGGGACACAATCGAACGCCTTCTCCAAGTCCACAAAGCACATGTAGACTGGTTGGGCGAACTCCCATGCCCCCTCCAGGATCCCGAACAGGGTGTAGAGCTGATCCACTGTTCCACGACCAGGACGAAAACCACACTGCTCCTCCTCAATCCGAGGTTCGACTATCCGATGGACCCTCCTCTCCAGGACCCCTGAATAGACTTTACCAGGGAGGCTGAGATGTGCGATCCCCCTGAAGTTGGAACACACCCTCCGATCCCCCTTTTTGAAGAGGGGGACCACCACCCCAGTCTGCCAGTCCAGAGGTACTGCCCCCGATGTCCACACGATGCTGCAGAGGCGCGTCAGCCAAGACAGCCCCACAGCATCCAGAGCCTTAAGAAACTCCGGGCGGATCTCATCCACCCCAGGGGCCCGGCCACCGAGGAGCTTTTTGACTACCTCGGCGACCTCAGCCCTGGTGACAGGAGAGTCCACCCCTGAGTCTCCAAACTCTGCTTCCTCCTCGGAAGACGTGTTGGTGGGATTGAGGAGGTCTTCGAAGTATTCCCTCCACCGACCCACGACGTCCCGAGTCGAGGTCAGCAGCCCACCATCCCCACTGTACACAGTGTTGACGGTGCACTGCTTCCCCCTCCTGAGCCACCAGATGGTGGACCAGAAACGCCTCGAAGCCGTCCGGAAGTCGTTCTCCATGGCCATACCGAACTCCTCCCATGTCCGAGTTTTTGCCTCAGCGACCGCCAGAGCCGCGCTCCGCTTGGCCCGCCGATACCTGTCAGCAGCCTCAGGAGTCCCACAGGCCAGGAGGGCCCGGTAGGACTCCTTCAGTCCCACAGGCCAGGAAGGCCCGGTATGACTCCTTCTTCAGCTTGACGGCATCCCTCACCGCTGGTGTCCACCAGCGAGTTCGGGGGTTACCGCCACGACAGGCACCGACAACCTTACGGCCACAGCTCCGACTAGCAGCCTCAGCAATAGAGGCGGGAATATAGCCCATTCCGACTCGATGTCCCCCACCTCCCTCGGAACATGGGTGAAGCTCTCCCGGAGGTGGGAGTTGAAGCTCTCCCTGACAGGGGACTCAGCCAGACGTTCCCGGCAGACCCTCACGACACGTTTGGGCCTGCCAGGTCTGACCGGCAACCTCCCCCACCATCTGAGCCCACTCACCACCAGGTGGTGATCAGTGGACAGCTCTGCCCCTCTCTTCACCCGAGTGTCCAGGACAAGGGGCCGCAAGTCCGATGACACGACTACAAAGTCGATCATGGAGCTGCAGCCTAAGGTGTCCTGATGCCAGGTGTAAATGTGGACACTCTTGTGCCTGAACATGGTGATTGTTATGGACAATCCATGACGAGCACAGAAGTCCAACAACAAAACACCACTCGGGTTCAGATCAGGGGGGCCGTTCCTCCCGATCACGCCCCTCCAGGTCTCACTGTCGTTGCCCACGTGGGCATTGAAGTCCCCCAGCAGAACAATGGAACAACATTGTTCCATGTTGTTGTTTGCAGAACAACAACACGCCGTCCAGACACTCCAGAAAGGGTGGGTGCTCTGAACTGCTGTTCGGTGCATAGGCACAAACAACAGTCAGGACCCGTCCCCCCACCCGGAGGCGGAGGGAGGCTACCCTTTCGTCCACCGGGGTGAACCCCAACGCACAGGCGGCGAGCTGGGGGGCAATGAGTATGCCCACACCCGCTCGCCGCCTCTCACCGGGAGCAACTCCAGAGTGGAACAAGGTCCAGCCCCTCTCGAGGATGGTGTTCCCAGAGCCCGAGCTGTGCGTCGAGGTGAGTCCAACTATATTTAGTCTGAACCGCTCGACCTCGCGCACCAGCTCAGGCTCCTTTCCAACCAGAGAGGTGACGTTCCACGTCCCTAGAGCTAGCTTCTGCAGCCGGGAGTCGGACCGCCAGGGTCTCCCCCGCCCTCGGCCGCCGCCCAACTCACAATGCACCCGACCCCTATTGCCCCTCTCGCGGGTGGTGGGTCCACAAGAAGGGGGGCCCATGTTGTCCTTTTGGGCTGAGCCCGACCAGGCCCCATGGGTAAAAGCCCAGCCACCAGGCGCTCGCCTCTGTGCCCCACCTCCGGGCCTGGCTTCAGAGGGGGGCCCACGTCTGGGCGAGGTACACGTGGCTCCACTGCTGTCTGTCTCCATGAGGGGTGTTTGGGCTGCGCTTTGTCTGGTCCCTCCCCCAATAACCTGTTTGCCATGGGTGACCCTGCCAGGGGCATTATTTAGCCCCAGACAACATAGCCCCTAGGATCCTCAGAACACGAAAAGCCCTCCACCACGATAAGGTGGCAGCCCAAGGAGGGGGCCATTATCGAACCCGTTAAAATTTATTTTATAATTATTTTTAGGCTGAATATAATTTTTCTAGGAAATGTTGAAATGTTGTACTTTCATTCTGTACCCCCCCCCCCCCCCCCCCCAAAAAAAAAACGACCTGTGGAGGTATTATTTTTTAAAAAGTACAGCTTTTACTAAAAATATTCCATATCGAAACTTTAAGGTTCAGGACAGCAGCCGTCATCGTTCCTGATGTTTGGAACCAGCAGGCTTCCTCATCTTGGTTGAATATGCAAGTCTCATATAGAAAAGTTAAAGTAAGCCTATACAGGTGCATTTAAGGGATATTCAACTCGTGTTCAGCTCATTTGCATATTCAAATTTATTTTAAAAGACACTTGTAATCCAAAAAACCGTTACTTTCCATGGATACTTCCAGCGTGTAATGCAGTGTTTCTCAATTCCAGTCCTCGTGACCCACTGCCCTGCATGTCTCGATGTGTTCCTACTCCAACATGCCTGATTCAGATAAACAAACTTACTCATCAAGTTCTCTACAAGTCTGTTAACGAGCCATTCATTTGATTCAGGTGTGTGAAAATGGGGTTGCCTTGAAGACATGCAGCGCAGTGGGTCCTGAGGACTGGAATTGAGAAACTGGTGTAATATCATAGGAATAAGGGAAAAATGAAGCCTACTGGGGTGTACAGTTGCAGGGTTCCCACACGTCCTGGAAAACCTGGAAAGTAAAATGTCCTAGAAAAGCTTGAATTGTCCTATGAAATTATTCTTCCTCCCTCAACTTCAGCTTTATTTCTAACGCACTTTTCAAGCATAAGACAATCAAGATAACGAAATGACAAGTAAGCACAGCCCTTAACATAAAAACAAATCAAACATGCACTTAAAAAAAAAATTTAAAAAATCAGTAAAAAAAACAGTACAAAGCAAATGTGTGAACCGGGCGCCCGGGTGGGGGGGGGGGGGGGGGGGGTGGTTTTCGGGGAGGGGGGCCAGTCCCGGTTGCTCCCTCCCGTTCCCTTTCCTCTAACAGGTATTCCTGAAGCAGTACGAGAGCATGCTAACAGCCCCCCTCCCCTCTCCTTCCTTCTCTAGTACATCTTTAAGCGTCAGGAGTTCAACAAGCCCTTCTTCAGCACCTTCACCAAGACGTCCATGTTTGTGCTGTATCTGCTGGGGTTCCTGCTGTGGCGGCCCTGGAGGCAGCAGTGCACCGGCACTCTGAAGCGCCGCCGCTCTACCTTCGTAAGTAGCCCCAAACTCTCCTGCTGTACGGCAGCGCCATGAGCAGCTCGTAAACAACAGCAGGAACGCTACACTTGCAGATGACTCACTCATTAACCTGACTGTGTAAACCGTCCTTCATTTTTTCAAAAAATTAAAAAAAATATTGGGGATGCACGACAACCTTTTTTTAAAAAAGCTGATACCAATAACTAATAACCTATAACACATTTACATATTTAATCATGACACCAATACTTGTAACAAAACTAAAAGACTTTTCACTCTTTAAATGAAGAAATATTGATTTTTTTTCCCAGTTAAAAACGATCAGCAAGCCTCTCAACATTATCTCAAAGATATCAGACTAAACTATCCGATATCTGAAATGCACATCGGCTTAAATAAGCTGCTGATACAGAAATAAAGCAGGAAGTGATGCAGACATGCATCGGGATCAAGTCATCATGATATCGGACTTATCGCAATGATGGAATAATTTTCTGTTATCAGCCTGATAGTTATCCTGCACCACTAAAACATATATGTATATATGTGTTTGAAGCTGCAAACTTTAGAAAATTCCTGATTCAGATGAAATTTGCAGGTTTTTTCTGGTAATTTTGACATTTGTTTTATAATTATTGAGAGGATAGCAGCTTCAGATGGAACATGTCGTTTTCTAAAGTTTCCTTGACACATTTACACAAGTAATGAAAATAAGATGCCTGAGACAATCATACAGCATTCATACCAGCCCACAGAACCCCCCCATTACCAGTAAATACAGTCCAGCCATGCACTCACACGTTAGAATATGGATGCTGGATCTCAGTAGAAACACCAGCATCACCCAGAGGAAGATTTTACTGCTCAGAGCTTCTCTTTCACATCTCTGGAGACAAAAAGCAGACCTCACCCTCTCATTCAGGTTCCACATCGTTCTCATTAATGTCTCCTCTGGTTCTCCCAAAATTCACCTGGAGAAGCGGTCTAATCTGAGACTTCATGCAGATAATTGCATGAACTGCAATTCATGAAACTGATCTTACCATTTAACCAAAAGGAAAAGTATCACAATATATCTCTTATGCAGACATCGAATTGCCCCGACTCATTTACAGATGTGAATGATTAAATAAGTAAACAAAGAGGCATAGAATACGACCCCCCCCCCCAGACTGAGGCTGACGGTGTCCCGCCTCCTGCAGTTCGCCGATGCTGAGGCCCACTTCGCCGCCTGCACCGCTGACCCCGCTGTGAACAACTGCTTGGTGAGTGCGGTTCTGATGCTCGCTACGTGACGTGTTGGACTGCAGACCGTCTCTGACCGTCTCTCATGTGGTGTTGCTGCAGAGCGAGCCGCTGTATGTGCCGGTCAAGTTCCAGGACGTTCCCGCCGAGTGTCTGATCAGAGACTGTGAATCTGGTGAGTAGCAAGCGTGACGGGAACCACGGAAACTCCCCGGAGTTGTCCGCTCAGGTCGAGGTGACGCCTTTGAAAAGTGAGTGAGGAACCAGCGTTACTCTGATGCTGCGTTCACGCGCAGTCGGCCAGATGGCCGTCGGTAACAAGCTGGGGGAAAGACGGTAAAACATGGGTCAGGGAAAACAGTACGACATCGCCATGACAACGGATCAGAGACCTGAAGTCACTGTAACTGACTGACCACCTCTGTCAGCTGTTGATGTCTGCCCGCCTTCACCTGAATGCAGCATAGAAAGTACCAGCGAGTTGCTGCTACACACTGGGCCTCATGCAACAACATGTTCGTATCCTTCTCTTACTTTCTCATTCCGACCGTGGACTCCTACGAGTGCACCGCGTCAGATTCAACAAACCTTCTCATCTTCAGATAACTGCGTCAATGATCCTGGTAAACATGATGCTTCCACCTGTGCGTACGTGAGCGCGCTCATGAGAACTGCAAATCTGCATACTTACCGCCCCGATAACTCCATATAAGGACACGACTTCCCGCACTTGTCAGGTGTTCATTCAGAAAAATGGCATGAAGACAGAGAAGAGAAAGTTTACAAATTCAGAGATGGAGGTTCTGACTGAGATGTGAGCAGCAGAGATGACGAAGGTAAAAGCCGAGTCAGAGCTGGAAATGCCGTGTCTGCTGGTCGCACTGTTACAGAAGGAAAAATAAAACTTATTTGATCCGAAAATGGGATCAAGAAGACGTCTAACAAAAGCAACACAGTCCTTAAAAACGAGCCTACTGATGGAGGCCAAGAGGTGCGATATATGATGGAAATGTTTGACATGAGTTTCCATCAACCAGAACAGCGCAGCGTTCTGCTAAATCTCCTTTTAGTACATCCACGCGCACACGTACGGTGCGTCCCAGCTGGATAAAACAGCCGGCGTGTAGCTGGACCACGTCTGTCATCCTCCATCAGCCTCCATCTCTCAGACAAAGCACATGAAAATGTGAAACTGTAATGTGACAAACTCAGACCCAAACATGAAGCCGAGGCGTCATGAACGGCATGTCTGACCGTTAGAAACGCTGCAGCGACTGTTGCTGATCCTCCTTCCTGAACTTTCCATCATTTTCTGTTCCAGATGTTATTTCAGTTTTATAGCAGCTTGATCTCACTTGGAGCTCACTGACGACAAATTAAGCCCAATCTTTTCCTTCAATTCCCCTTTGTTCCCCGTGGGTTAAAAAGTTTTAGGCCCTCCCTCCCCCCCCCTCCCCCTCTCCCTGTCAAGCACTTCTCCTCCCCCGAGCGAACCCGAACTCACCCTCCTTCCCCCTCCACTCTCTGATCTACTACCACATAATATATCATTTCTTTCTTCCCCTCCCCCCCCCCTCCTCCTCTTTTCTTTTTGTTTCTTCCCCCTCCCCTGGGCATGCTCACTTCTTTACCCTCCAATAAATAATTTTTTTATTTTCCTCTCCCCCCCATAATTATAACCTATTCTCCCCATTCCCGACGTCCCTTTCAGTCGTTTTTTTTTTCGGGAGGGGTCCCCCAAAAAGCTATAAACTTTAAAGTAAAAGGGAACAAATAAAAAAAAGAAGATAGAAGGCTTTTTTTTCTTGTGGGGGTAGAGGGGGTAGACAACGGGAAAGGAGCCCCAGGGGGCCCCAGCTAAGTTACTAGTTCTCTTTACCACGGTCCCCTCACCGACATGCCGGCTGCAACTCAAATGTCCCATAGTTGCTCAGTCTGTGCATGAAAATGTCATTTATAATTGCAGAGCCCACATAAGTAGTGGAATTTATATTTGATTTAAAAAAAAAACAATAGCTTCTAAGTAACAATGAATACAGACGTTTATGGAAAAACCAGGTCTGGATAACAGCAGACTGATGCACGACTCCTACGTCTAGTCTGGAGCAGTCGTGAAATTTGTTCGTGCCTGACCGAAGATTAGAAATACGAGATATGAAGCGTTCGTTTCTCCTAAATCACTCGTACGAACCATTTAAGAACGAATTTGTTCATACGAATGCTTCTTGCATGAGGCCCACTGTCCCTTTAATGTGACTAATAACCTGAACATGTCTGAACAGAGAGAACAAAAAGCAAAATGACAGAATAAATAACCAAAGATGTAACATTTCCCTCTTCCCAAAGAAAATGATGCTTTTAAAATGATGAAAAAGCTTTGCTGTTATCGTGTGGATGAGGCGTGTGGATGCTTTCATCACCTCAGAGGGATCCCACCGTTATATTGGGTCTTATTTGTCAAGCCTGGATCCAAATCTAAGCTTATTTAACCCTCATAGCTCCCTAAGAAAAAGTTACGTTCAGCTTCTTAAGGGCACACACTGGCCAATGTCCGTTGATGGCATGTAAATATTCTCTAAAAATGAAAAGTTGCCATTTTCTTTCATGGCTGTCATCACAGACTTCTGGCCGAACCATCAATACCAAAAAAAACTCAATGAGTTTCAAAATTTTAACCCTTTAAGTTCCAGTTTGTACACACAATGTTCCCACTGCCTAAAACTGAAAAGTGGGTTAGAATAAGTAAAAACTAGCCTGTAGGTGGCAGGTTATTATTAGGTATGCAGAGCAGACCTAAGCATAGATTATAACAACCACAATTAAAAAAGCTCAATGAGAAGTTGTTTCAAGATAAAATGCAAAAAAATGTGGGAAAAATTCCAGTTTGAACTGGAATGGCAGCATTACAGAGAGGGAACTAAATTCTCTGCAAAAGACTGAGCTAAATAATTAGCATGTGATCTGACTGATCACAATGCTGGAAAAAAACAAACACCAAAGTTACAAATGTGAGACCCTTTCACGCTCAAATAACCTCACATGAAAGAAGAACAAAGATGTTTTACTTCATTGGATGTTCAGCATTTCTGAGTGTTTGAAGGACTCTGATTGGCTGAAATAACATTGAAGTCTCTGGTTTCATCACTAAGATAAAAAGCGGGGGGGGGGGGGGCTCCTTCTGAGTAAATGGTCTGATGTCATGGAAAACAGTTCAAACTACATCATTGAAGTGTAGAGCAAGTGTGTGAGGAGAAAAATGTTCTCCTAAACATTTATTCTGGAATAACATTTGATTCTAGAAAGGTCCTTTTCAATGCAAGTCAATGTGGCACGGATTGGCTCTAAGGAGGAAATGAGGAGGATTTTAGTTAGAGACCTTAGAGAAAGAGTTACACCCCCCATCTTCTAGAAGATCATGAGTCAGACCAGAATACACACCTGCACCAAGTTTATGCTGTTTGCATTAGTAGAAAAAAAGTAACAACATAAAAGGTCGTTCACCCCCCCTTCAGAAAGCTTAAGAAGCTATAAGGGTTAAGCTAAGAAAGAGACGAAGGATTCATTTCTTTATTTATCTTTCTTTTATTGGTTTATCTCTTCACACCATCGGTGCATAGATGTCGCAGGACGGAGAGTCCCAGTCATGGCTGTGTTTGGCTCGGTATTTTCCACCATGTACATAATAAAATGAATGAAACCACATCGCTCAGAACCATTTACCTGAGAACACGGACCTGCCTGTCAGACCTTTGATTCTGCATTGGGGAGGTGGAGGGAATGAGGGTGTGTCTTAGGAGTGAGGAGGGACTGTTTATATTCTAATAATCTTGCTGTGCTTTCTGAAATGCAAGATCGGTAAAGGTTGCTTTAAGCTGTACTGCAACGCCAGAGTATTCCAAATCACCGAAAAAACTAACTTAAAAATATCTTTCAGAAATTGTGCAAAGAAAAATGGCAACAAAAAAAAAAATAATAATAATTTCAACCTAATGTAGGAGGTTTGGAGATCATTTGGCACAAAAATGGAAATCATGATCAAATTTGGATATTGCAGAGCCCTGCTGAGGATGTGGATTGCTACTGAAACACTGACTTTCATTGCCAACAGCTGCTATCACAGAACTGATCCTCAAGTTAAATCCTGTTCTTCAATCATTCGTGTTCTCATCAACATAAACACAGTAGAAACCACCGAAACTGTCACCAGCAAGATACAGAACTATTACTGCTTCATCCATCCAGATCTCTGATCACTGATCACATCTCCAATCACAGATCACCGATCACTGATCACAAATCACTGATCACTGATCACATCTCCAATCACCGATCACAGATCACTGATCACCGATCGCTGATCACAGATCACAGATCACATCTCCAATCACCGATCACTGATCACCAATCACTGATCACATCTCCAATCACCAATCACCGATCACAAATCACTATCACATCTCCAATCACAGATCACCATCACTGATCACAATCACCGATCACATCTCCAATCACCGATCACCGATTACTGATCACTGATCACCGATCACTGATCACTGATCACATCCTCCAATCACAGATCACAAATCACTGATCACAAATCACTGATCACATCTCCAATCACCGATCACAGATCACTGATCACCGATCACACGATCACACATCTCCAATCACCGATCACTGATCACAGATCACTGATCACATCTCCAACACGATCAATCACATCATCACTGATCACTGATCACCACTGATCACTGATCACCGATCACTGATCACATCTCCAATCACAGATCACCAATCACTGATCACAAATCACTGATCACATCTCCAATCACCGATCATCACTGATCACATCACTGATCACTGATCACATCTCCAATCACAGATCACAGATCACTATCACCAATCACTGATCACAAATCACTGATCACTGATCACATCTCCAATCACCAATCACAGATCACGATCACTGATCACCAAATCACTGATCACTGATCACTGATCACATCACAGATCACAATCACCAATCACAGATCACTGATCACTGATCACGATCACCAATCACCGATCACTGATCACTGATCACTGATCACATCTCCAATCACAGATCACAGATCACTGATCACCAATCACTGATCACACGATCACCAATCACTGATCACAAATCACTGATCACTGATCACATCTCCAATCACTGATCACCGATCACTGATCACCATCACTGATCACAAATCACTGATCACTGATCACTCTCAATCACTGATCACAGATCACTGATCACTGATCACTGATCATCATCCACACAGTCCCTCACAAACTCCAGTGCAGATGTATATTACAGAGTAATTCTGTTTCACTCTGCAGAGTTCATTCAGAACTGCCTCCACTGCTGCAGTGACTTCAGCTTCAGCATCATCTTCTGTGTAGAGTTCAGATTTACTGAAGTTACCTGGTGCAGGTGTGTGATTGAGTCTACATGGTCCTCATTGCATCAGTGTGCAGATACTTCAGGTGCAGACTGGAAATCTGGATTTTATTTGAAAATACACTAATAAGAAGTGATGATGTCATTTTATGTTTGTAGAAAGTGTGTCATTACTAATCCAGTGTGGACTTTTATCGGAGCCTGAGATCCAGGAGAGAAAGCATGAGAGAAATCTCATTTATAAGATAAACAACATCAGTTTGTATCTGTGATGCTTAAATAAAGACTTTAAACGGGGAAGAGGACAGAATCCACACTCATGTCAGTTTATGAGAGTTTATTTGAGATTACCTTTGCAACATAAACGCTTTGGAACTGATGCTTATGTCTGTCTGTTCTTTCTAAAGTTATCTTTGTCTTCTGTGTTGGTAAGAGGCAAACAATTTCCTCTCCTCTCCTCCTCTCCTCCTCCTCTCCTCTCCTCTCCCCTCCCCTCCTCTCCCCTCCTCTCCTCTCCTCTCCTCTCCTCTCCTCTCCTCTCCTCTCCTCTCCTCTCCTCTCCTCTCCTCTCCTCTCCTCCTCTCCTCTCTCCTCCTCTCCTCTCCTCCTCTCCTCTCCTCCTCTCCTCCTCTCCTCCTCTCCTCTCCTCTCCTCCTCTCCTCCCTCCTCTCCTCTCCTCTCCTCCTCTCCTCCTCTCCTCTCCTCTCCTCCTCTCCTCTCTCCTCTCCTCTCCTCCTCTCCTCTCTCCTCCTCTCCTCTCCTCTCCTCCTCTCCTCCTCTCCTCCTCTCCTCTCCCCTCCTCTCTCCTCCTCTCCTCTCCTCCTCTCCTCCTCCTCTCCTCCCTCCTCTCTCCTCCTCTCCTCCCTCCCTCTCCTCCTCTCCTCTCCTCCCCTCTCCTCCTCTCCTCTCTCTCCTCTCCTCCCCTCCTCTCTCTCTCCTCTCCTCCTCTCCTCTCTCCTCCTCTCCTCTCTCCTCCTCTCCTCTCCTCCTCTCCTCTCCTCTCCTCCTCCTCTCCTCTCCTCTCCTCTCCTCTCCTCTCCTCTCCTCTCCTCTCCTCTCCTCTCCTCTCCTCTCCTCCTCTCCTCCTTTCTCCTCCTCTCCTCTGGAGATGTGAGGACCACATCCTGGAACACGGTGGACCTTGGTACTTCCCAACCTCTGGTTGTGGTTCTGTCTCCTCCTCTCCTCTTCATCTCCTCTCCTCTCCTCCTCTCCTCTCCTCCTCTCCTCCTCTCTCCTCCTCTCCTCTGGAGATGTGAGGACCACATCCTGGAACACGGTGGACCTTGGTACTTCTCAACCTCCGGCTGTGGTTCTGGGACCAGGAGAAAGCCTTAATCCTTCACCGTAGGGTCGATAAAACAGATGGATCCAGAGTTTCTGAACACTTTGACTAGAAAGAGTTCAAACGTTCCGTGAACGTTGTCCAGGAAAGCTGATGATGTCCTCGGCGAGAAGCGAGAGCTTTCATCACATGGCTGTCCAGCATCTCCGTCCACATCATGTTATTTTAGAAGATGGTTTCTGAAATGGGAACAAAGCAAAGGGGACCGTGTTGGGTTTTGGTTGTTTTAGGTTAGTATGCTGCTGCTTTACGGGTCCAGACTGAGCTGACCCCCCACTGTAGCGCCCATAGAAGGTGACGTGTAGCCTGGACAATGAGGTCATGTTTCTGATGCTTCTGTAACGTGTCCTCCACTCATTCCGTCCTCTTGTCCTTCCAGCCTCCAGAAAGCAGCGTGTGCGTTTCAGCAACATCATGGAGGTGCGCCAGCTGCCCTCCACTCAGGCCCTGGAGGCCAAGCTGTCCCGCATGTCCTACCCAGCCGCCAAGGACCACGAGGCCATGCTGCGCACCGTGGGGAAGCTGACCATCACTGACGTGGCCAAAATCAGCTTCTTCTTCTGCTTCGTGGTGAGTGGAAGGCAGCTGGACAACCCCCTCACACCCAACACTCTCTCAGATTCCCTCATTTATAATTCATGCTCATCACTTTCATTGGAAGTAAAGAAACAGCAATGAAGGTGCTGCAGGTAACGTGTGAGAGAGGCTTAAAGGAGAGGTTTTTCTTTCAACCTGGACCTTATTTCTAGGAGTTCATACATGCATTTACTCATCGGTAAGTTTCTGCATCACTTGGGAGTCCTTCGGAAGATATTACGCTGAGTCGCCCTTTGGTGTACATCCATATAACAGGAGAGATGGGGCAGCCTCTCTGTGAGACATTATCTGCAGTAAAACTCCTTCATTTCACCAATACTTTAAGTAGAACGAACGAGTACTACTGTCCTGTGAGTAAATGTACGTATACTCCTAGAAATAAGGTCCAGGTTAAAAAAAAGAAAGTTCTCCTTTAACTCCCGGTTCAGTTTTTACTGTGGTTCACTCCTGAACTACCAGGTTGCCATGGTGACGAGTTAAAGTTATACCGTGTAACTTTTGGCCACTAGGAGCGCTAAACCTGCAACGGCGTTGTCGTCTCACAGGCCTCACAGCAATGACGCAAATTTAAATCTCCTCTCCCGTGTTTGGATATTGAAATAAACGTGTCCATCAAGATTCAAGAATTTTCTAAAGGATTGTTCACCATTGGAGGATCTGCCCCTGGCGGAGGTATGCGCCTCTGTTTCTACTTATATATGTTTACATAGCTGAAACATCACACACACTAACGCACAATGCAAAGATAAATGCGCAAGCGAAACCAGCCACGAAACCACGTTGTAGTTTTGACCTCTGAATGAAGTCGTAACTTTGGCGGAACTCACGTTTGTTATGAGAATGTCTGGATTTGCTAAGGTGGGTTATGAGAACGTCTGGATTAGCCCACGTTTTTTATGAGAACATCTCGACTAGCTCACATTTGTTATGACAATGTCTGGATTAGCTCACATTTGTTATGACAATGTCTGGATTAGCTCACGTTTGTTATGAGAGACTCTGGATTAGCTCACGTTTTTTCTGAGAACGGCTGGATTGGCTCACGTTTGCTCTGAGAACGGCTGGATTAGCTCACGTTTATTATGAGAATGTCTGGATTAGCTCACGTTTGTTATGAGAGACTGGATTAGATCACGTTTTTTCTGAGAACGGCTGGATTGGCTCACGTTTGTTCTGAGAACGTCTGGATTAGCTCACGTTTGTTATGAGAACGTCTGGATTAGCTCACGTTTGTTATGAGAACGTCTGGATTAGCTCACGATTGTCATGAGTACGTCTGGATTGAGCTCACGTTTATTATGAGAACGTCTGGATTAGCTCACGTTTGCTCTGAGAATGTCTGGATTAGCTCACGTTTGTTATGAGAACCTCTGGATAAGCTCACGTTTGTTATGAGAGACTCTGGATTAGCTCACGTTTTTTCTGAGAACGGCTGGATTGGCTCACGTTTGTTCTGAGAACGTCTGGATTAGCTCACGTTTGTTATGAGAACGTCTGGATTAGCTCACGTTTGCTCTGAGAACGTCTGGATTAGCTCACGTTTGCTCTGAGAACGTCTGGATTAGCCCACGTTTGCCATGAGAACTTCGGTATTAGGTCACGTTTGTCATGACTAGGTCCGGATTAGCTCACGTTTGTTATGAGAACCTTTTCAATTAGCTCACGTTTGCTCTGAGAACGTCTGGATTAGCTCACGTTTGGTATGGGAATGTCTGGATTAGCTCAAGTTTGCCATGAGAACTTCTGGATGAGCTCACGTTTGTCATGAGTAGGTCTGGATTAGCTCACGTCTGGATTAGCTCACGTTTGTCATGAGTAGGTCTGGATTAGCTCACGTTTGCCATGAGAACGTCTGGATTAGCTCACGTTTGTCATGAGTAGGTCTGGATTAGCTAACTTTTGCTCTGAAAACGTGTGGATTGGCTCACATTTGTTATCAGAATGTCTGGATTGGCTCACGTTTGTAATCAGAACGTCTGGATTAGCTCACGTTTGTTATGAGAATGTCTGGATTAGCTCAGGTTTGCTATGAGAACGTCTGGATTGGCTTACGTTTGTTATCAGAACGTCTGGATTAGCTCACGTTTGTAATCAGAACGTCTGGATTAGCTCTCGTTTGTTATGAGAATGTCTGGATTAGCTCACGATTGTCATGAGTACGTCTGGATGAGCTCACGTTTACTATGAGAACGTCTGGATTAGCTCACGTTTGCTCTGAGAACGTCTGGATTAGCTCACGTTTGGTATGGGAACATCTGGATTAGCTCACATTTGCCATTAGAACTCCGGGATTAGGTCACGTTTGTCATGAGTAGGTCTGGATTAGCTCACGTTTGTTAGGAGAACCTCTGAATTAGCTCACGTTTGCTCTGAGAACGTCTGGATTAGCTCACGTTTGGTATGGGAATGTCTGGATTAGCTCACGTTTGCCATGAGAACTTCTGGATTAGCTCACGTTTGTCATGAGTAGGTCTGGATTAGCTCACGTTTGTTATGAGAACCTCTGGATTAGCTCACGTTTGCTCTGAGAACGTCTGGATTAGCTCACGTTTGTCATGGGAATGTCTGGATTAGCTCACGTTTGCTATGAGAACGTCTGGATTAGCTCACGTTTGTTATGAGAACGTCTGGATTAGCTCACGTTTTTTATGAGAACCTCTGGATTAGCTCACGTTTGTCATGAGAACGTCTGGATTAGCTCACGTTTGTCATGAGAACGTCTGGATTAGCTCACGTTTGTCATGAGTAGGTCTGGATTAGCTAACTTTTGCTATGAGAACGTCTGGATTGGCTCACATTTGTTATCAGAACGTCTGGATTGGCTCACGTTTGTAATCGGAACGTCTGGATTAGCTCACGTTTGTTATGAGAACGTCTGGATTAGCTCACGTTTGTCATGAGTAGGTCTGGATTAGCTCACGTTTGCTATGAGAACGTCTGGATTAGCTCACGTTTGTCATGAGTAGGTCTGGATTAGCTCACGTTTGTTATGAGAACGTCTGGATTAGCTCACGTTTGCTATCAGAACGGCTGGATTGGCTCACGTTTGTCATCGGAACGTCTGGATTAGCTCACGTTTTTTAAGAGAACCTCTGGATTAGCTCACGTTTGTTATGAGAACGTCTGGATTAGCTCACGTTTTTTATGAGAACGTCTGGATTAGCTCACGTTTGTTATGAGAATGTCTGGATTAGCTCACGTTTGTTATGAGAACGTCTGGATTAGCTCACGTTTGTTATGAGAACGTCTGGATTAGCTCACGTTTGTTATGAGAACGTCTGGATTAGCTCACGTTTGTTATGAGAATGTCTGGATTAACTCACGTTTGTTATGAGAATGTCTGGATTAGCTCACGTTTGCTATGAGAACGTCTGGATTGGCTTACGTTTGTTATCAGAACGTCTGGATTAGCTCAGGTTTTTTATTAGAACCTCTGGATTAGCTCATGTTTGTTATGAGAACGTCTGGATTAGCTCACGTTTGCTTATGAGAACGTCTGGATTAGCTCACGTTTGTTATGAGAACGTCTGGATTAGCTCACGTTTGTTATGAGAACGTCTGGATTAGCTCACGTTTGTTATGAGAACGTCTGGATTAGCTCACGTTTGTTATGAGAACGTCTGGATTAGCTCACGTTTGTCATGAGTACGTCTGGATTAGCTCATGTTTGCTCTGAGAACGTCTGGATTAGCTCACGTTTGGTATGGGAATGTCTGGATTAGCTCACGTTTGCCATGAGAACTTCTGGATTAGCTCACGTTTGTTATGAGAATGTCTGGATTAGCTCACGTTTGTCATGAGAAGGTCTGGATTAGCTCACGTTTGTCATGAGAACGTCTGGATTAGCTCACGTTTGTCATGAGTAGGTCTGGATTAGCTCACGTTTGTCATAAGAACGTCTGGATTAGCTCACGTTTGTCATGAGTAGGTCTGGATTAGCTCACGTTTGCTATGAGAATGTCTGGATTGGCTCATATTTGTTATGAGAACGTCTGGATTAGCTCATATTTGTTATGAGAACGTCTGGATTAGCTCACGTTTGTTATGAGAACGTCTGGATTAGCTCACGTTTGTTATAAGAATGTCTGGATTAGCTCACGTTTGTTATGAGAACGTCTGGATTAGCTCAGGTTTGCTATGAGAATGTCTGGATTGGCTCAGGTTTGTTATCAGAACGTCTGGATTGGCTCATATTTGTTATCAGAACGTCTGGATTAGCTCACGTTTGTTATGAGAACGTCTGGATTAGCTCAGGTTTGTTATGAGAATGTCTGGATTAACACAGAGGCGAAGCAAAGGCCAAGGATTAAAAAGAACAATTTAAAAACAGTAAGAATGTGACCAGATGGTGTTACAGATCATAAGCAGTTTTAAACAGGTGGGTTTTCAGTCCGGATTTTAAAAGGGAGAAGCTGTTGATGTTTCTGAGGTCTGGGGGCAGAGTTTGAAGTGAAGGTGGGGGGGGGGGGCTTTTCAGGGCTATGACGCTAAGCCTCTATATTTATTCCAGAGGCACCCCTACTTCCCCAGCCTTCAGAGCCTTAGAACATCCGTTGCTAAGTTCAGGAGGTCTGACCAGAAGCAGAGCTGTACGTACTTTATCAGTGTATGACGGTAACTATTCTCTGCTCGCGGCAGTCTCTATTTAAACATGGACCAAAGTCATACTCACCTCTAACGGGAAATATTAAAGGAAGTATTGTCTCATCAGTGTGTGGAGAGGCAGCTTAACCCTTAACTACACTCTTATGAGGGATGAGTCAGGGACTTTGCAAGTGAATCAGGTTTTTCCTCAGGCAGTCTGAGATCTTTTATTAAAGTAGTACTTCCATGGTGATTTCATTAATATTTCTGTGTTCTCCATTATTATTGAATGCATTCTGCATCATTTCTGTTAAAAAAAACCTTCTGGTATCTTTGTATCCAGCTGTATTTGTATACTAGAAGAGAGGCTTGTGGTCCAACGGCAGCTTTTCCGGGTCCTTCTCATGAATTTCCGTCTGATTGGCTGCCTCCCATCAGTGTATGAAGGAAGCTCCGCCCTCCGCTCTTATTTTGTTACAGACAGGAAATTGAGCCGACAAACAAGTTTGTTCCGCCATGCTAACAAACAGTTAGCTAATTAGCTTCTCAACTCTGAAGCTACAGTCGTGCCGTCTTTACTTCTAGTGTGTAGTGGAGGGTTACCTGCCTTCCAATGGACAGATAGAAACCCCACGTGGGATACGCTATTTGCAATGTTACGTAGAAGTGCGAGGCTGTTCCCGATTCGCTCTTTTCTTCGTATTGTTTCTCTGATGAGAAACCACAGCCGACTGGGGGGAACGCAACGCTAGCAAGTTAGCATGTGTAAGTAAACAAGGGGAAACCCTCCATATTTCAGAAGGAGCAAGTTAAACGGCTTTTCAGTGGAAGGAGGCCTTGAAAGCAAGCAAGCAAAATACAAGTAAATACAAAATTAGTACTCAGATATCACTCTCAGAAGGTGAGGGAAGAAAAAGAATAAAGAGAAAACCAGATGTATAATTCTGTGTCTGATCTTATCTCATATTCAGCCCATAGGCCTTCCTGTCCTCTTGACCTATCTGCCCTGATAAACCTGCTCTCCTTCTCCCCTGAGCCTCCTAGAGAAGCTCCATGAGCCTCCCAAGGAAGCTCTCGATAACTGAAGTCGTCATGTTTTATACCTCTGTTGTAACCCCACCTTAATGTGGAACAGACCATTCTTAAAAAGTAATCTTCAAGGCAATTGGATATAACACACATTAAAGACTAGTAGTTGTTACTCTGGTTTGTCCTAATAAGGATTAACTCGTAGTTAGCTTTCAACCCTGCAGCTGACATCCTTGCAGGAAGTGCAGGTGTGTGTGCAGTTCTATTTTAGGAAAGAGGAAGTGTAGCTGGGCCAGCTGAATGACACAGAGATGTTTCTGACTTACGCCTACGAGCTTCGCAATGAATGAAAAAGGTAAGAAAAGGTTCAAGTCAAGTTCACACTACACAACACGTTCCAGAGTTCTGGAGCAGAGCGACTGAAAGCTCTGCTCGCCATGGTGCTGAGGCAGGCGGGAGGGAGGAGGAGGACCTGAGAGAGCGGGAGGGAGTGGCAATATGGATGGGTGATGCGGTGGAAGGAGGGGGTGATGTGGTGGAAGGAGGGGGTGATGTAGTGGAAGGAGGGAGTGATGTGGTGGAAGGAGGGAGTGATGTGGTGGAAGGAGGGAGTGATGTGGTGGAAGGAGGGGGGTGATGTGGTGGAAGGAGGGAGTGATGTAGTGGAAGGAGGGAGTGATGTGGTGGAAGGAGGGGGTGATGTGGTGGAAGGAGGGAGTGATGTGGTGGAAGGAGGGAGTGAAGTGGTGGAAGGAGGGAGTGATGTAGTGGAAGGAGGGGGTGATGTAGTGGAAGGAGGGGGTGATGTGGAAGGAGGGGGGTGATGTGGTGGAAGGAGGGGGTGATGTGGAAGGAGGGGGTGATGTGGTGGAAGGAGGGAGTGATGTATTGGAAGGAGGGGGTGATGCGGTGGAAGGAGGGGGTGATGTATTGGAAGGAGGGGGTGATGCGGTGGAAGGAGGGGGTGATGCGGTGGAAGGAGGGGGTGATGTAGTGGAAGGAGGGGGTGATGCGGTGGAAGGAGGGGGTGATGCGGTGGAAGGAGGGGGTGATGTGGTGGAAGGAGGGGGTGATGCGGTGGAAGGAGGGGGTGATGCGGTGGAAGGAGGGGGTGATGTGGTGGAAGGAGGGGGTGATGTAGTGGAAGGAGGGAGTGATGTGGTGGAAGGAGGGGGTGATGTGGTGGAAGGAGGGGGTGATGTGGTGGAAGGAGGGGGTGATGTATTGGAAGGAGGGGGTGATGCGGTGGAAGGAGGGGGTGATGCGGTGGAAGGAGGGGGTGATGTGGTGGAAGGAGGGGGTGATGTGGTGGAAGGAGGGGGTGATGCGGTGGAAGGAGGAGGTGATGCGGTGGAAGGAGGGGGTGATGTGGTGGAAGGAGGGGGTGATGTGGTGGAAGGAGGGAGTGATGTAGTGGAAGGAGGGGGTGATGTAGTGGAAGGAGGGGGTGATGCGGTGGAAGGAGGGGGTGATGTAGTGGAAGGAGGGAGTGATGTAGTGGAAGGAGGGGGGTGATGCGGTGGAAGGAGGGGGGTGATGTGGTGGAAGGAGGGGGTGATGTGGTGGAAGGACGGGGTGATGTGGTGGAAGGAGGGGGTGATGCGGTGGAAGGAGGGGGTGATGCGGTGGAAGGAGGGGGTGATGCGGTGGAAGGAGGGAGTGATGTGGTGGAAGGACGGGGTGATGTGGTGGAAGGAGGGAGTGATGTAGTGGAAGGAGGGGGTGATGCGCTGGAAGGAGGGAGTGATGTGGTGGAAGGAGGGGGTGATGCGGTGGAAGGAGGGGGTGATGTGGTGGAAGGAGGGAGTGATGTAGTGGAAGGAGGGGGTGATGTAGTGGAAGGAGGGGGTGATGCGGTGGAAGGAGGGGGTGATGTGGTGGAAGGAGGGGGTGATGTGGTGGAAGGACGGGGTGATGTGGTGGAAGGAGGGGGTGATGCGGTGGAAGGAGGGGGTGATGCGGTGGAAGGAGGGGGTGATGTGGTGGAAGGAGGGAGTGATGTAGTGGAAGGACTGAGTGATGTGGTGGAAGGAGGGGGTGATGCGGTGGAAGGAGGAGGTGATGCGGTGGAAGGAGGGGGTGATGTGGTGGAAGGACGGGGTGATGTGGTGGAAGGAGGGAGTGATGTAGTGGAAGGAGGGGGTGATGCGGTGGAAGGAGGGGGTGATGTGGTGGAAGGAGGGAGTGATGTAGTGGAAGGACTGAGTGATGTGGTGGAAGGAGGGGGTGATGCGGTGGAAGGAGGGGGTGATGTAGTGGAAGGAGGGGGTGATGTAGTGGAAGGAGGGGGTGATGTAGTGGAAGGAGGGGGTGATGCGGTGGAAGGAGGGGGTGATGTAGTGGAAGGAGGGGGTGATGTAGTGGAAGGAGGGGGTGATGTAGTGGAAGGAGGGGGTTCTGGTGATGATGCGGGCTGCTGAGTTCTGGACCAGTTGGAGTTTGTGGGGGAGTTTGTGGGGGAGACCAGAGAGGAGTGAGTTACAGTAGTGGAGGCGGGGGGTGACGAGACTGTGGACCAGGATGGCAGCAGTATGGGGGGTGAGGGAGGGACGGAGACGATTGATGGGGTAAAGATGGAAGTAAGCGGAGCGGGTTATGTTATTGATGTGAGCTTGAAAAGACGGTGAGCTGTGGAGGATGACACCCAGACTCTTTTCCTGAGGGGAGGGGGGAACTGGAGCGTCATCAATAGTTATGGAGAAGCTGTTGGTTTTGGAGATGGTTGTTTTGGTGCCGACAAGAAGAAATTCAGTTTTATTGCTGTTGATGCCGTCTGTAGTAATCGTAGCCGCGTTGCGCTAACAGGAAGCTATCGGCAGCTTATACGGCTCTGATTGACGTTGTTTTGAATAAACGCTGACTGGAAAAAAAGAAAAGCATCACATTTTCGTACGTTTCCACAACAGCCAGACTTCCTTCCAGTCTGATTCGGTGGCAAACAGAGAGCGGGTTTAGCTTCCACGCTGCTTTCAGAAATCTCCAACCACTGAATTCTTTCCAGTGTCCTCTCCTGTTTCTGATCTGCCGTGATCCCTTTGCCTCTTTCTTTCTGGCCCGCTCAGACGTCACTTTCACCTTTTTACTTTGTTCCGCCGTGACTAAGCTTCCAGTAATGAGAGAAAGTAGCACACGTAGAGCTTTCTGTTTACGGAAGAGGAGCCGTGAAGCAACTTGCTTTCCGGCACTTTCATGGACGGCCGCCTCTCCAAAGCTACAATGTCTGGTTTCTGCAGAGGGCAGCCGCTCAGAGTGCTGACACACCTCAGTCACTGTATACTGGCCCCAAAAACCATCTAATACGGCTCATTTTAGGCTTAATGTCAGAGTCAGTTACACGGGATCTTTAACCTGCTGATGGAGGCCTGCTGTGTTTGTCTTCCAGTGGTTCCTGGCTAACCTGTCCTACCAGGAGGCTCTGTCTGACACGCAGGTGGCCATCGTCAACATCCTGTCCTCTACTTCAGGTACCTCCTCCTCACTCAGCACGTCCCGGCTGGACGTACGGTCTCACACACAGAGCTTGGATTGTAGAAGAAGAGTGTATCTTTGAGGAGTTGTATCCATCAGATAGTCCATGATTCAGACGTGGTGATGTCTGCTTTCTCCAGGCCTCTTCACGCTCATCTTGGCAGCCATCTTTCCCAGCAACAGCAGCGACCGCTTCACCCTGTCCAAGCTGCTAGCCGTGGCTCTGAGGTCAGTGATGATGCAGCTGGTGTGGAGATGAAGGACGGCGCGTTCAGTGCGTCGGTCTGCTGCCCACAAATGTAGACGTCCACAGCAATCACGTCCGGGGTCGGTGACGGTGCAGTTCCAGCTCACATATGTAGCAGATACAGCTCTAACCTTTCTGTTAGAATAAAACAGACGTTACAGAGACAATCAGTGTCCAAGTTTAAAGGGATAGTGCACCCACAGAATGACTCGGAGCACTTTAATATCTCAAATGCAGCCGGAGATCTGGGGGGAGGGGGTTTCATTATCCACTGACTTTCATATAGTGGAGTTCACTGGTGCCTGAAACAAAAAGGGCCACAAAAACTTGTCAGTATTCCTCCACGCTGCTCGTCCAATGTAGTCCAAGTGTCCTGAGTGGGTAGCATCCAGAATTTACTGCAAACATCATTTACTGGATTTTATGGATTACACAGTAGAACGTGTAGCTGCTGCAAAGCGCGTTCATGACACTACTGAAGCTGCGGCGTTTAGCGACTACTCTGCCGATAAATTAAACATAGAAGAAGAAATTTGGTGTTTACATTGTGCTAAAAGCATCGAGCTGTGGACAAACACAAGAGGGGTTGGATATTGATTTAAAGGTGTCATAACCTGCTGTTTTACATTCACAATTCTTCTTAAATGATCTTCAAATGAATTTTTAATTCTAGTTGGGTGGGAGGAAAATGTAATGAGCTCATTTTAACCTCTTTTTATCTCCAACGTTTGTTTGTCGCAAGAATACGTACGAGAATCAGACCTGTCTGTAAGCGCGTTCACGAGGCAAACGTCAAAGCCGAAACAAAGTTTTATCAGGACAGAGCAGGTGAAGGAAATGATGTCCCAGCAGAGAAAAACGTGATAAAAACGTAACGGTGCGGTTGATGGAGAGGATCCGGAGTAAAAAGGCTGGACTCTGATGAATATTAGGAGCGGACGTCTGACGTGAAGTTAACCAAACACTGTTAGCTTCTGTAGCTACATTAGCAGCTTGTCCGCTCGTCTACCACCGTTTACTGGTCTCTGACACAAAAGATAATAAGTTACACAGCAGCAACACTTACCGACTGCACATCCTCACTGATAAATATAATCCACTGCTCCCTGGTAAAGATGTCCCTCCTGTTACACTGAAAACTGCTGAACTTCTGCAGAAGCAGCTCAGCACGGCTATCTCCCCCCTCCTCCTCATTGTCGTCGGCGTCCTTTCTGACAAAGCTGGTCAAACGCTTCTCCGTGGCAGGTAATCAGCTGCTTTCAGGTGGAGCTAAAGACGCTAGCTTAGCAGCTAGCAGCCTCACTCGTTCACGTCATTGGGAGAAAGAAATCCAATTCGTGTACTGTGGAGAGCACGTGCTTGTGGCCGATTCTGATGAGAAGAGAGAGCCGCACTCAAAGACGAAGTTACTTTCACTTTCTGGAGTTTCTGGCCTGTTATAACTGAGGTCCTGTTCCAGTACACATGTTTTAACGGGAAAACGTGGCATTTCCGGGTGATGACTCCTTTAAAACAAAGAAAGAAGGTGTGATCTCGTCTGCTGAGGCTTCCGTAGTGTCATGAACTCTCATGGACGCGCTCTGCGGCAGCTACGTGTAGTACGGTTCCAGTTTTGTTTGTACAACGTATCTGGTAAGGAACAGGTGGAAAGAATGCCGTCACGAGACAGCTGTGGAGTCTGCAGTTGCTAGGCAACAGGACTGGAGCACTATGGGAAATTTTCGTTGGCTAGGATGTCCCTTTCAGCCATAGACCTTAATACGTAGACACCCCATTGGACGCTGATGTGCCTATGGGGGCATTAATACACGATGAATTAATAAATCTGAATGAACTACTTTATCATTAATTGTTTATTAATTCAACTTTATTATTGTTTCAGGCTTCTAGACTTTTAATAGCACAACACAATAAAAGAATGAATAAAACACACACACCTGTATAATATATTTTTTATATATATACATATACATATATATATATATATATATGTATATATATATATATATATATGTGTGTGTGTGTGTGTGTACACACAATGTAAATAATCACACAAGATCTGGTTTATATTCCTCTGCATTTGAACAAAAGTGGAGCTGCTTTGCAGGTTTGCTACTGTCAATACATAAACATAATGCCATGTATTAAGCTATGCAATCGTTTAATTCAATCAAATATTCCCGTGCAGCCCGTAAAAGGGCGGCATTTTCAGCCAGTCCATTTATCTGGAAATCGTCTGATAATTCACCGGGTTAAGCAGGTCTGAACATGAGAAATACCACTTTCCTCAGCAGGCAGCATTCACTCTGACGGCAGCCTGGTCTGACCCAAGATGGCCGCTCTGTCGGCACGTCTCAAACCCGCGGATGCGGTTCTACCCATGTCTATGATTTCAGCAGCCTAAGGTCCAGGAGGCTGCTTCGGTGCGTGGACTACGTAGTCTACACACCTCAGTGTGAGGCAGCTTAGAAATCTCAGCTGCTTCTACCAGTAGGAGGCAGCAGAGCCGGCTGAAAGTGTTTCCATCACAACCAGCGAAAATGAATCATTTTTAAAAGAAAAACCCTATATAGTAGGCCCAGTTTTTATAGATATTATCCTTTTTCATCAGCCTTTATTTTTATATAGTGAGTAATTTGCATTTCTGAAATATTCTTATGTGGAAGATTTTTGGAGCAAAGTTGTTTTGCATGGAAACTAATTGTTGTCAGCTTTGTTGTCGTTTTTGTTGAGTAAAAATCCAGAATAGTGATCTCACTGTCAAAGCAAGAGGACATGGAGCCACATCGTGAAACAGCTACAATGAAAACACAAGCCAAACAAAAATCATGTTCCTTTCATTTAGAATATTTACCACCAAGGTTATTGATGGGGTGAGAAAGTTTAAATGATGCTGATCCTAATCTTTCCTAATAAATCGCTACCAGAGATTATTGACCTGATTAAATGAGTTACCTTTGACTCAGTTCCAAGATGAAAAATAAGAAGGAGCCGGCTCTGTAAAAGGAACGGCTCCCTTCAGAGGGCGTCCATCTCTAATGTAGGTGTGTTTGTGCTTCGGTTTGGTTTGTGGAAACCTTGGCTGATGCTTGTTATTACTAGAGATGCACCGATGCAGTATTTCCTGATCCAGTCCGATACGATACCTGGGCTGAGAGTATCGGCCGATACAGATCCGATACCACTGTTGAATGAGTGAAGTGTAACCTCGCCATGCGAGTGAAAGCATCAGGCTGACATAGACATTCAGCCTTGTTCATAACAAATTAACACGGATATAAATGTACTTAATATTCTTTATTAACTCTTAAACCCCAACGTCCCCCAATTGGGGGGCCTTGAGACTCACTGCAGCAAAAGACACTAATTATGTAGCAATGTAGCCATACCATACATCAAATTAAACAGGAGAAACTCTGCTACAAGCACATATAAGTCATTTTAACATACACCAAGCATATTAATGTTTAAATATCAAGATCTAAATAAGGTCAGAGCGTCCACCCACTCTGCACATTTCCATCGCTACCTCTCTGATACTTCATGGTAGCGAACAAACAGCATATCATATGAAAGCTAAGATCCTGGCGATTTCAACAGTACCACTATTATTTCTCTATGACAAAAACTCAGTGAACCAGCAGCCAAAGAATATAAACATAAACAACCGCTCACTTAGAATGACTAACAGAGATTCTGTCTTACACACTTGAACAAAAGTCCCAAGTGTTCCTTTATTATGACACCAAAATGACTCAAATAGACCCTGTAGATGCAGAGATACTCTATTCATTTTGGGTATGTCATTTTCAAGCAGAAACCTTACAAAGAGCTATAGAGCCATAGAGGTTAAGAAATAAGGTGTACTTTTATTGTTTTAACTGTAAACAGAACTGGCTGGATCGGACAAATTCATCAGATATCCGATCTGGGTATCGGATCGGTGCATCTCTAGTTATCGCGATGCAGGAGTGTTATTGTTGCTGCTGCCGCGCATGAAAAGTGCAACAAATAAATGGGGTTGGAAAAAATATCAATACACTGAAATATTGCAATATTTTCATGATGCTGATTTGATATTGATTTCCAAAAATGCGGTATCGATCAATTTTACCAGCGAAATCATGCAAGATTTCATTGATTTTGATACAAAGTCTCGCAAGATTTCACAAAAACACGCGAGATTTCTTAACAATGATGAAATCTCGTGAGATTTCGTCAGTAAATTCAATCAACACTGTTTTTAAAAATCGATACATTGGCATATAAAAAAAATATCGCGATATTTTAATGTATCAATATTTTTTCAGCCCTACAAATAAAGATTGATTCCTCGTGAACGTTTTTGTTTTTCTAAATGAATGAAATAAAGTTCTGAGAATATCGTTGTTGACTGTCGTCCTCTCTGACCTGTTTTGCACAGCATGGGGGGTGTCGCACTGGTCAGTCTCTCCAGCATGGACAGCCCTGATGAGAAAGGTGTTGTAGGTAACCATGGCGACAGCTCTTTCTTCTGTGATTACCCTGCTGTGAAGCTGAACTCTCGTGCTCTCACAGCTTCTTTCTCAGTGGAATGAAGCTCGTTTTCGTTTCCAGGTTCTCTGTGGTCGTTAGCCGGGGCCATTCTGTACGCCGTCTACATCGTGATGATCAAGAGACGGGTGGATCGGGAGGACAAGCTCGACATCCCCATGTTTTTTGGTAAGCAGTGTTTGCATAGACACCAGCTGGTGCTGTTCTTTAGCTCATCTTTCCTCCTCTGCGTAGTAAAACCGGGAACATACTCGTGAGTCCACCTTGCTACGACTGGTCAGACCTTCTTTTTCCTTCTGAACTGTTTATGACAAGCAAAAAAAATCTTGCCCACTCTTAAAGGCGTTTTAAAAGATGTTTCTTTCAACAATTTTTGCAATATTGGGTAAAATTGGGTTCACTACTCCATATGCTATGATTAATTAAAAGCTTTAAAGGACTAGTCCACCCACAGAATGATGTAACTTTATCTTCCACTTCCCCTCATGGTGAGAAAGATTCTGCAGCACTTTTTAATATCTCAAATGCAGCCGGCGGTGCAAGCTGCGGTGGAAGGAGAATGAGGGATGGGGGAGGAGTAGAGAGACGTTTCTGCTCTCTGTTTCTGTCAAATTTTATGTTGTGAAACAAACTTGTTGTGGCTTATTCAGCTAGTAAATAATTATTTTGCCTCCAAATCTCTTTTCTCAGTGTTGTATTTGTTGTTTCATAGAAGTAAACAGCTGATCAGATGATGAAGGCGTCACTAAAGTAAAAAAAATATTGGCATCAAAGACACTTTTCCACTTGAAGCGGACCTCAGCATTCAAAGCTAGTTTTCTCATTTTTTTGGTCAGAAACAGGCATTTTTGCTGCAACAAAGCCATGTTCTACTGCAGATTACTAAAGAATGGAAAAAGCTAGAAACAAATGTTTTTTTCTTATAAAAGAAGAGAGTCTAAGCTTTCCTTTGGTACATTCAGTGTTTGTATTGGCATAGTACACAATATTCTGTGGATCTCCAAAATCAGTGAAAATGCTTAAAAATCCTGGTGATATGGAGCTCTGCTGGGAAAAGGTCTGGCAGTCAATGAGTTAATGATATGAATATTCTCCATCAGCTGTGACAGAAACGGGGCTGAAAAACATCCTCCAGTCATCTCTGCAGTCCTGAACTTTCTCAT
>JALJCO010013585.1:0-12500 GCA_023101725.1 Atherinomorus stipes | reverse complement strand
TCCCTCACTAATAAAAATCTTCATTAAAAACTGCATTTTGTGTTTACTTGTGTTATCTTTGTCTCACATTTAAATTTGTTTGATGATCTGAAACATTTAAGTGTGACAAACATGCAAAAAGTAAGAAATGAGGAAGGAGGAAACACTTTTTCACACAACTGTAGATCGTCTAGCAACAATTATCGGAGAAATATTCATAATTTTATGCTTTTCATTTAGGGGCGGGAAAAAATATTGATATGCAAACATTGCAATATTTTCATTTGCTGATATCATTTCGATACTTAAAAACGCGGTGTAGATCTATTTTAGGAACGAAATCTTGCGGGGTTTCATGAGATCTCGCGAGATTTATTGGTAATAGATCAACATCACATTTTTAAATATCAATATGAAATATAGTGATATTTCAGTGTATCGATATTTTCCCAGCCCTAATATGTGGTAATTACTTCTGGAACACTTTAAATGTGTACCATGTTTATTTGTCTTTACTGGTTTAGTTTATTTCTGTCCTGTCATGCCAGCGTAACAACACAGAAACAGAGGAAATAAACCATAAATCTCCACCTAAAACTCTGCCTGTAACTTCAGCAATATCAGTTAATCCGTACACTGCAAAAACTCAAATCTTACCAAGTACATTTTCCTAATTTCTAGTCAAAATATCTCATCACACTCAAAATAAGACCAAATCACCTAAAGAGAAACATTTCAGTTAGATATAGGACCTTGTTTTAAGACACATGCATCTTATTTCAAGAAATCTGATCAAGAAAACTTTGCTTGTTCTATTGGCAGTTTTTTTTTCACAACGTTATCTTCCACTTCCCTCATGGTGAGAAAGACTCTGCAGCACTTTTTTAATATGTCAAATGCAGCCGGTGATCAGGAAGGCTTCTCGTTTCCCCCCAACTTTCATATGATGGAGTTCACCGGGGCCCGATCCAAAAAGCTCCATAAAGTTGTCGAAGACCCTGGGTTTTTGTTCGGGTGAGAAACCGGGAACCAGCTCTCCAGTAATGGGGTGCTAAGCTGGTGGCGGAAACATTCGTCTGGACTGCTCACTACCATTATTTCACGAAGTCTGCCCTGCTTCAGCTAGCGTGACTCCAGATGAACAACCTTTGCTCTGGTTCAAACGCTCTAGCCACTCCACCTGTCGATAGCTGTTTCCCTAAACGTCTTATGCACCAGTTCCAGTCCAGATCATTTTGATACTCAGGAGCAATATTGAGTATTAGGGCATGTTTATTGGACTGGACCAACCCTTCAGGGCTTATGAGATGACTTACATTGCAAGCTAAGAACCTTATAGGTGAAATAATGGCCAATTTTCTTCATGCAGGTTAAATTTATTGAAGCTTTGGCAGGGGGAGGGGGTAAGAACAGCTCAGCTCAATTAAAAAACAGATTTGACAGTTCATTTGGCCATCATCAGTCATCAGTCGTGTAAAAAGATAAAACATGTAGATAGAGTGGCGACTATTGTTGGTAAAACTCTCCAAAAATAGAACTTGGACAGGGATTTCTTCCAAACTTCTCTCCGCTTTGTTCCTTTAGAAACAGATTGTTGTTATAAGTCCTCTTAGTTTCTTTCTCTCCGGAGAGCCTGCTGTAATGGCCGATATTGCTCTTTAGATGGGGGAAGCCTGAAGCCTGAAGCCTGAGGTTGTTGTTTAGGCTGGAGCGCTCCGGTCTGTAAACAGACCTCACAGTTGACCTTGATGATTTGCTATAATGGCGCTTTGGACACATGCAGCTGATATCCAGGTTAGAGTGGAGTCCTGGCTTCTTCAGGTCAAGCATTATAATCCTACTGAGGAATTCCACTGCGAAAAACCTTTCCTGGACCCGTCATTAGATCCAAGAACGAGTAATACACAGATTGGTGAGAAACGGTGCTAAAAATCCCAATCTGAAATTTGTAATCCCCAAATTTCCGTTTTGAAGAGAAAAGCCCTAAAGAATAATTCATCCACAGGTTGGAGCAAACTGGTGTTAAAACTAAGAGGAATTTTGGAAGTAGTGTCAACTCTCAGATTTGGATTTTTTATCTCCTCGCTGTATTTCTGAATATAACCTTTTAAATGAGAGGAGTGAGTATTCAGCCCAACGTGCACTTAGGTGTGATTACACACCTCTCCATGTGCCGTGAACGGCTGCTCGTTATCTTCAAAACTCGGTTGCAAATCTGTTATTTAAGCACTTTAGCGAGCGCAGCAGATGATCCAATATTTCTCAGTTGGAGGTTGGACGTGGTTGCATCCGATCTGGTGTTATAGGTCCAGCTGGAATATTCCTCTGTGCGCTTTTTCCCCGTTCCTGGGAGCTCCTCGCTTCGTCAGATCCAAAAGATGCGACCCCCAAGTCCTGAATTGCACACACCTTTAAAGGCACTTCTGACGTAGCAGAACACGTCATCTGTCTTTCCAGAATATTCCTGACTCGACCATGCAGGCTTCGATCCTCAGCGAGAGCTTGTCTGGAGACAGCCTGCCGGCGCTTTATCACTGTTATCTGCTTGTTTATGAACAGGCCGTGCTGCCCAAGGTTAACTTACATGCCTCCTTTTTACACCAACAGTCACTTAAAGGTGTCATAAGCTGCTGTTTTACATCCACAATCCTTCTTAAATTATCTTCAAATGAATTTTTAATTCTAGTTGGGTGGGAGGAAAATTTAATGAGCTCATTTTAACCTCTTTTTATCTCCAACTATTGTTTGTGGTGAGAACACGTACGAGAATCAGACCTGTCTGTGAGCGCGTTCACGAGGCAAACGTCAAAGCCGAAACAAAGTTTTATCAGGACAGAGCAGGTGAAGGAAATGATGTCCCAGCAGAGAAAAACGTGATAAAAACGTAACGGTGCGGTTGATGGAGAGGATCCGGAGTAAAAGGGCTGGACTCTGATGGATATAAGGAGCGGACGTCTGACGTGAAGTTAACCAAACACTGTTAGCTTCTGTAGCTACATTAGCAGCTTGTCGGCTCATCAACCACCGTTTACTGGTCTCTGACACAAAAGATAAGAAGTTACACAGCAGCAACACTTACCGACTGCACATCCTCACTGATAAATATAATCCACTGCTCCCTGGTAAAGCTGTCCCTCCTGTTACACTGAAAACTGATGAATTTCTGCAGAAGCAGCTCAGCATGGCAATCTCCCTCCTCCTCCTCCTCCTCCTCCTCACGTCGCCGGCGTCCTTTCTGACAAAGCTGGTCTACTCTGCAGCAGGTAATCAGCTGCCTTCAGGTGGCGCTAAAGAGGCTAGCTTAGCAGCTAGCAGCCTCTCTCCTTCACGTCATTGCGAGAAAGAAATTCAATTTGCGTATTGTGGCCGGTTCTGGTGAGAAGAGAGCGCCCGCACTCAAAGACGAAGTTACTTTCACTCTCCGGAGTTTCTGGCACGTTATAACTGAGGTCCTGTTCCAGTACACATGTTTTTACTTGAAAACGTGGCATTTCCGGGTGATGACTCCTTTAAAAATCATTCTTATGACATCTTCCTCTACACGTCATTTGCATTAAATTCAATCATTCAGTTTCTAATTACTCCTAACCTTAATCATTACTGGTAACATAATTAGGATTACTCCTCTCATTCATGTGCTCAGCTGTTAGTCTGTGTTGGGCCTGTTTGCACAGATCAGTTTGGCTTCCTCTGGTGGTTGCTTTTAAGTTGGTCTCTGGGACTTCACTCACTGAGGCTCCTTCGACAAAGTCCACAAAAACGTGTCCATATTCCTCCATACTGCTCGTCCAATGTAATCCAAGTGTCCTGAGTGGGTAGCGTCCAGAATTTACTGGAAACCATCATTTAGTAGATTTTTAGAGACTAAACAGGAGAACGTTGTACTTTCGCGAAGCGCACATATGCGCATTTACAAAAACTACGGAAGCCGCGGCAGACGAGATCACATGTTCTCTTTTTCTTTCTTTCTTTGTTTTAAATCCACATCAACCCCTCTTGGACCCTCTTGTGTTTGTCTGCAGCTCTGTCGCTCTTAGCACAATGTAAAGAGAGAATTTCTTCTTCTACGCTTGTATTATCGGCAGAGTAGGCTCTGAACGCCGAGGCTTCCGTAGTTTGGAGAACGCGCATATGTGCGCTTTACGAAAGTAAGATGTCGTACTTTTTAGGGTCTAAAAATCTACTAAATGATGTGGTTTCCAGTAAATTCTGGACGCTACCATGAGGGGAAGTGGAAAATAAAGTTACATCATTCAGTGGGTGAACTATTCCTTTAAAATATTTTTTTTCTTTTGCATTGCCTCAAAACAAGCTCCTATATGTCACTGAAACTTTAGTCTTTAAGTAATTTTGAGTATGATGAGATATGTTACCGTGATAAGATCTGAGTGTTTGCAGTGTAGAAGTCGTTTCTTTTCCCGTCACATTCAGCTGTCAATGACAGTCCCGTTCCAGCGAGCCACTCATCATCAGATGTGGTTACCGTGGTGACGTAGACACTGATGCTTAATGGGTGAAAACACTGCCTCCACTGTTTGTTCAGACCAATCAGAAGTTAGCTCCGCACACACACCTGAGGCCAGGCGGCGTTAAAGTGCGTCAGAGTCTGAGGAAGTGAGCTAAAATCTGTGGCTAAAATCTGCATGTTCTCTAAAATGGCTCTCAGCATGATTTTTTCCAAAAGTGGGAATATTTTTAAGGAGAATTGGTATTTGCTCATGCTATGAACGTGTGACAGAGGGACTGAGCGTGACTGTGACGTACTGTCTGTGATCGTCCGTAAGTCTGCAACCAGCTGCAGATGCTGGAGTGAGCAGCAGCTATGAGCCCCGTTCTTCTGGAAATGATGGCTCCCTTTTATTTAAGCGTGATTGACGTCTGTGACGGTGACACGCCACCTCCTCCCCTGCAGGCTACCAGAGGACAGCGAGCAGTGCGAAAGCCTTATTCCTCTACACACAGTCTCCCCCAGTGAAGGAAGCTTCTGTTCCTGATCCAGCAGTCAGACAGAACGTAAGTAATACACCCCCCCCCCCCCTGCAGGACTCTGGACTGCAGGCAGACCAGTTCAGCAGCTGGACTCTGGACTGCAGGCGGACCAGTTCAGCAGCTGGACTCTGGACTGCAGGCGGACCAGTTCAGCAGCTGGACTCTGGACTGCAGGCAGTTTCATCTGCATCTCTGTTTCATCTAGTTTTCATCTTCGCTTCGTCTCTGCTTCGTCTTTACTTCATCTCTGTTTCATCTTTGCTTCGTCTCTGTTTCGTCTTCGCTTCGTCTCTGCTTTCGTCTTCGCTTCGTCTCTGCTTCATCTCTGCTTCGTCTCTGCTTCGTCTCTGCTTCGTCTCCGCTTCGTCTCCGCTTTGTCTCCGCTTTGTCTCCGCTTCCTCTCTGCTTCGTCTCCGCTTCCTCTCTGCTTCGTCTCCGCTTCGTCTTTGCTTCGTCTCTGCTTCCTCTCTGCTTCGTCTCTGCTTCGTCTTTGTTTCGTCTCTGTTTCCTCTCTGCTTCGTCTCCGCTTCGTTTCTGCTTCATTTTCGCTTCGTTTCTGCTTCGTCTCTGCTTCCTCTCTGCTTCCTCCCTGCTTCGTCTCTGCTTCGTCTTCGCTTCGTCTGCGCTTCCTCTCTGCTTCCTCCCTGCTTCGTCTCTGCTTCGTCTTGCTTCGTCTCCGTTTCGTCTCTGCTTCGTCTCTGCTTCGTCTGCGCTTAGTTTCTGCTTCATTTCCGCTTCGTTTCTGCTTCATTTCCGCTTCCTCTCTGCTTCGTCTCCGCTTCGTTTCTGCTTCATTTCCGCTTCCTCTCTGCTTCGTCTCCGCTTAGTTTCTGCTTCATTTCCGCTTCGTTTCTGCTTCATTTCCGCTTCGTTTCTGCTTCATTTTCGCTTTGTTTCTGCTTCATTTTCGCTTTGTCTCTGCTTCCTCTCTACTTCCTCTCTGCTTCATCTCCGCTTCGTTTCTGCTTCATTTCCGCTTCGTTTCTGCTTCGTCTCCGTTTCGTTTCTGCTTCATCTCCGCTTCGTTTCTGCTTCGTCTCCGTTTCGTTTCTGCTTCATTTCCGCTTCGTTTCTGCTTAATTTCCGCTTCATTTCTGCTTCGTCTCCGTTTCGTTTCTGCTTCGTCTCCGCTTCGTTTCCGCTTCATCTCCGCTTCGTTTCTGCTTCGTCTCCGCTTCGTTTCTGCTTCGTCTCCGCTTTGTCTCTGCTTCCTCTCTGCTTCGTCTCTGCTTCATTTTCGCTTTGTTTCTGCTTCATTTTCGCTTTGTCTCCGCTTCCTCTCTACTTCCTCTCTGCTTCATCTCTGCTTCGTCTCTGCTTCGTCACCGCTTCGTTTCTGCTTCATTTCCGCTTCGTCTCTGCTTCGTCTCCGCCTACAGCAGTAAAATGTGTGGGACAGGAGTACTGGAGGACCTGGACTTGGAAACTCTGGTGTAGACGACACAAAAATGTCTTCCCTCTGTTTCCTCACTGCTTCTCTCCCTCTCCACAGGTGGCCGACGTGGACGTTGCCTAGCCGATGATCTGGAAGCTTTAAGAGACATTGAACGCACCCGAGTGCCTCCCGTTCATCCTATTTATTTACAACAGCGCTCTCCCTCCATTTCTACGAGCTTTTGTTCTTTTCTACTTTATTTTTGTATTGCTGTCAGCAGACTGAGACTCGCTCTTTACTCGGTTTCTGTGCAGAGAAACTTTATGGTACGACACAGTGCTGGACTTTATCAGCCATTTCTGCAGCGTCACGTGACTGCAGGTGGATGACGTTAACGGAGGAGGAGGAGGAGGATGTGTGTGGTGTTAAAAATCTAAATCATGGGAGGACTTACACCTTTATCATCATACAGACGACAATCTATCAGACTGGGATGTTCCAGAGGAAAGGTTCATTTTCAGGAGTCGGTCTGATGTCCGTCTCAGCAGCTGAACTTTGAGTCGTGTTCATAGGAAAGTAAAAATGATTTCTGGGGGCCACATTAACCGTGAATCCTCCCGGAAACACACCTTGTATAAGTCGGGCTGTGTAGCTGATTATAAACATCTGAGGGGGTTAATCTGTGTTGGCGACGTTCTTCCTCCTCCTGTGCCGGGTCCCGACCGCCGTCGCTGGGATAGCCAGACCTCTGATCCTTCTGCTGTGAGCTGGAAAACGCTGTAACAACGGTCCTCTGGGTGAATTCAGGCCTGGCTCTTAAACGGTCGGCGATCCTCCGCACAGTAAAACAGTATTATAGACGTTTTACTGGAAAACTCAACCACTACAGACATGAAGATGTTGAGCGTATTTTTGTATGTGCTGACGGCGGTGGGGTTCTGGCGCATCACCTCGGCTGTCGCAGTGATGTTTGTGATTTCTGTCGGCCATGCGGCCGTGTGTAAACACTACAGATGCTCCACTTCGTCCACTCATCCTGTTCGTGTGAGACGTGCGGTCATCATTGCAGCTTTTATTGGACTCGTGTTTAACTGGCAGAGTGAAGTGGGAGTCATAAAAGGCTGATTAACAGGTTTAACTGGTAAATAGTGCAATAAACTGTCTTTGCTTCACCTTCTGTCACGATTTCAGGTGATGCTTTGTTTTGTTGTGCATCCTCTGTCCCAAATGAAGGTTTGTTTTCTTCCCTCATCAACGGTGCTCGTGGAATCATGGATGTGATCATTTTCTTTCTCAGGTTCTTTGTCTGGTTTTGTTATTTTGTTTTGTTTTTAAGAGTCTATGAATTTGTTCTACAATCTGAAAGAAGTAACTTCCTTTTTATCGATCTAAGCTCTTCTATAATCTTAATGTTTTTCATACTTTGGTGCACTATTAAAACATCTTTTTAAAGTTCTGTATTGATTATTTCTCTTTTTGTAATATTCTTTTTATTGGTTTTTCAATTTTCACAAAACATAATACAAGACAATGAAAAATGGAAAGTGCCCCCCCAAAAAACATGAGTGCTGCAAAATGTAATGCATATATATATACAGTTATGTTCATAATAATAGCAGTGTGTTTAAAAAGGTGCGTAAATCTCAAAATTCTTCAAATAAATTTATTTTAATGCAAACAAATGCACTGAAGACACTTCACATTCTATTTCAAAGCAAGAAAAATTAAAAAGTGATTGAATTTGATAATATTTTACAGAAAGTCAAGAAATACAATGTTCAAAAGAATAGCAGCGTCGACATCTTTATTTACGAACTCAAAAATGTAATGTATCTGCTTGATGATTCAATTTTCCTGAGAATCATAAACTAATATTTAGTTGCATAACCACGGTTTCTGATAACAGCTTCACATCTGTGGTGCATGGAGTCTACCAGCTTCTGGCACCGGTCAACAGGTATTGAAGCCCAGGACAATTGTACTGCGTTCCACAATTGCTCTGCATTTCTTGGTTTTGCCTCATGAACAGCATTTTTTCATGTCAGCCCACATGTTTTCTATGGGATTAATTGTGCTGGCCACTCCATTACTTGAATTTTGTTTGTCTCGAACCATGATTTTGCTCGCTTGCTGGCGTGATTGGGACTATTGTCTTGTTGAAACACCCATTTCAAGGGCATTTCCTCTTCAGCATACGGCAGCATGACTTCTTCCAGTATTCTGATGTACTCAAACTGATCCATGATCCCTGGTATGCGATAAATAGGACCAACACCATAGTACGAGAAACATCCCCACACCATGACGCTTGTCCCACCATGCTACACTGTCTTCACTGTGTACTGTGGCTTGAATTCAGTGTTTTCAGGTCGTCTGACAAACTGTCTGTGGCCCTTAGACCCAAAAAGAACAATCTTACTCTCATCAGTCCACAAAATATTGCGCCATTTCCTTTTAGGCCAGTCAGTGTGTCCTTTGGCAAATTGTAACCGCTTGAGCACATGTCTTTTTTTTTAACAATGGGACTTTGTGGGGGCTTCTTGCTGGTAGGTTGGCTTCACATAGACGTCGTCTGATTGTTACAGTACCCACAGGCAACCTTAGATCTTCTTTGATCCTCCTGGAGCTGATCATTGGCTGAGCCTTTGCCATTTTGGTTATCCTGCGATCCATTCGAATAGTGGTTTTTCTTTTCTTCCTCGCCGTTCTGGTTTTGGCAGCCACTTTAAAGCATTTGATATCATTTTAGCTGATCAGCCCATCATTTCCTGAACTTCTTTATAGGTTTTTCCACCTTTTATCAACTTCTTAATCAAAGAACGCTCTTCTTCTGAGCAATGTCTTGAACGACCAATTTTACACTATTTTTCAAGGACAAATGCACAGCCAGCATATGCAGCATCAGTTGCCCTGATCTTTAGATAAAGGCCACCTGTTTAACACCTGTTTTCTTCACACAATCAATAACCTCATTAATTGAACTCAGCACTGCTATTTTTTTTTGAACATGCCCCTTTCAGTTGATGATTCAGTTTCACAGAATCAGCAGCATGTACATCATGCCTGTTGAGCCTGTTGCTTTTTTATACCTTTACTAAACCTTCTAGAAACTTACTTGCTGTGTAGAAGTTGAAATTCTAACAAAAACAGAGGTTTATCTTATGATTGATGTGGGACTGCTATTATTTTGAACACAACTGTGTATATATATACATAAAAGTATATACACATACATATACATACACACACATGTCCACATAAACATACTGTATGTGGACCCATATAAACATAGAATAAATGTATAATTGACAAAATGACAGGAGACAGAAGGATAACAACTTATATAGAACAAATGGGTCAAAAGAAAAATGTAAGGAAACAGTATACTCACCCCTCCCCTACCAAAGACATCAAATTATGATATCTTCATCAAAAAACAACAAATCTCTCCTCATACATTCTAAATTATGTTTAAGTTTTTGATTAAAATTTTAATTAACATTATAAATAGAAATAAGTGTAGATCTCTTTCTCACCCACACTGTTGGTAGCTGACGAGCTGTCCACCACTCCTAAATAAATTATTTTCCAGAAACAAAAAAATAATTAGTTAGTATATGTTTGAAGAATATATAAAAATTATATATAATATGAAGAAGGAGGGGGGGGGGGTCGTCTTGGGGTCGTGCCCGGCGGCACGGGGGGGCGGACCACGCTTCCCCCCCCCAAACCACCCTGTGATACCCTGTGCACCCCCCTGAGCACCCCAACTCCCCCCCCACCCCCCCCGCGCGCTATTTATTGCGCCCCCTACTCCTCTATAATTTTGGTAAAATACAGATAAATAATTGCCCCTCAATTTCCCCCATGGATAATAATAAATATAACAAAAAAAAAAAATATATAAAAAGAGTGTTTTTACGTTGTCTTCCCATATCCCCCATAGATTCCCATTAGAAATCCCCTCCCCAAAATCCCTAAACCCACCCCACCAACAAAAATAACGGAAAAAGCTCCCCTTTTATTTTAAATATTTATAATAGATAAGAGTGTCAGAAGAAATTTTTTTCGGGAGCCCAACAGTTGTGTAGTAAATTATATAAAAAACTTTAATATTCTTTTCATATATTAAGGTACTTTTAAAGAACCCCCCACAAATTTTCTCCCACTCACTAGGAGTAGATCTCACCCCCGAGTCATTCTCCCACAGTGTCTTCAGAGAGTCATAACCTGAGGAGCCAAAGCGAGTTAATAAAGCATAAATCTTGGAAATCAGTCCTTTAGGAGACTTGGTCAAGATTATTGTATTTTCCAGCTCTGACAGCCTCAAGCGAACTGGTCTGACTTCAAAAGGGACCCTATAAAGTGACGAATTTGGAGATACTCATAAAAATCTTTGTGGGGAATATGAAAGTCAGTCCTGATTTGCTCAAATGATCTAATACTGTTAGAATCCAACAAACCTTCAAAGTTTAGTGAGCCCTTCAATGTCCATTCCATCAAACCAATACTCCTAATCTGGGCTGGTAAGTCTGGATTCAGAGCCAAGGGAGACCAAAGAGAAATTACAGGAGAAATATTTAGGTACTTCCTTACATCTTGCCAGACTAATAGTGTGTTATAAACAATTATGTTGTTCTTGAGATGATGCAACTGATCTATGTTATTGATAAAAAGAAGGGAGTGAAGGCTTCTGGGGTAGCAGGACTGAGATTCTAGATCTAGCCATAGAGCATCCCTCCTATTCGTAAACCAAGTCGACATCATTCTGAGTTGCGCAGACCAATAGTATAGTTGTAAATTGGGCAAGGACAGTCCTCCACGATCCTTTGGTCTGGTGAGCAGGAGAACTTAACTCTTTGGTGCTTATGGTGCGTACGGGATATATGAGAATTCACTGACTTAAAAAATGCAAAAGTCAGGTAGCACGGGAGATTTTGAAACAGATAGTTCAGCCGAGGGAGAACATTCATTTTTATAGTATTGATTCTTCCAAGGAGAGAAGTTGGTAGGGAAGTCCATTTTGCAAAGTCATTCTTAACCTTTTGAATTAAAGGTGAGTAATTGGTTTGGAACAAATTATTTAAATCAGGAGTGACAAAAATACCTAAATATTTAAAACCCCTCTGAGACACTTGAAAAGGAGATTGTATTGACATTTCCTGTGGGACATTAAAGGGCATAGCAACTGATTTTCCCCAAATTAATCTTATAACCAGACAGGGAACTGAAAGTGTCTATTGATTCCAAAAACAGCTGGAATGGATTTCTCCGGATCATGCAAATATAATAGGACATCATCTGCAAATAAGGAGATGGTGTGGTCTTCAGCACCTATCCTAACTCTAGATATATTTGGGTTTGTCCTGATTGTACTTATTTAGGGGATTGAACACCTACAGGCAAACAGTAATGGTGACAGGGGGCACCCCTGTCTGCAGCCCCTGCACACCGGGAACCTATCGGACATCAGGCCGTTTGTATTGACCATGGCTATTGGATCTGAATAGAAGGATTTAACCGTGTTAATGAAATTAGGACCCAGACCAAATTTTGCCAATACCGAAAACAGAAAAGACCACTCCACACGGTCAAAGGCCTTTTCAGCATCCAGGGAGACTATGGAAGCTGGGTTGTTATGGGTGTTAGAAACTGGATAACATGAAGAGCGCGACGAACATTATCTGTGCCATACCTCAATTTCACAAACCCTGCCTGGTCTCGGTTTATTATCTTTGGAAGGATATTTTCCATCCCCCTAATGCAGGCGTACCTCCAGGAGGGGGGATGCCATCTCTCAAGATATTGTTAATGGCGGGCATAAAGATTGGGTGGATCTCTGGCCAAAATTTCTTATAAAATTCGAGCGGGGAACCCGTCTGGGCGCGGACACTTCCCATTAGGCATGGATTTAACTGCAGCCCAAACCTCCTCTGGAGTGAATGCAGTGTCCAAGCTCGAGCGATCCTCCTCTGCAATGGTAGGTAAAGGAATGTTGTTCAAATATGATGTGATACTGGTGACATCAGTTTTATCTGTACTGTACAGGGATTTATAAAATTCCTGAAAAGTACTATTAACAATGGCTGGGTCATATGTGATATCTCCGTTCTGTGTCCTTATCATGTTAATTGAACAGTCATTCTCTTGATTTTTC
>JALJCO010013584.1:0-22922 GCA_023101725.1 Atherinomorus stipes | reverse complement strand
TCAAGGTTGAAAAAAAAAAAACATTTATTTGTTCATTTTATGCTCAAACTTCAGTCATAAACATTGTAAAATTCTGTAAACACTACAAATGAATTGTTTGCAGTTGTTATAAAAACATTGTAAGAGTATTGTTATAAAATATTGCCAAACTCAGCACACTGAAAAGTGGAAAACACTAATTTGAACATAAAATTTGCTAAGTAAAGTGCAACACTTAAGAAGTCCTCTTTCCTTTAGCCTAACAGCTTAACTTTGACAGACTGTTCACACAGCACCAAAAGTAGGGGCCTGCAGAATTCCCTCGGTTACATATTTGTTGAACATGCCATAACCAGTGATGGGAATAACGGCGTTAGAATAAACAGCGTTACTAATGGCACTATTTTTTTCCAGTAAAGGGCTAATCTAACTAATTATTATGTCTGTCATTACAACGTCGTTACCGTGACTGGCCTTCACTGAGTGCGTTACTATTGTTATGTGAGATTCATTTTTGTTCCTGGTGAACAGAAGTTCTACATTTGTTGGGAGTCGCACTATACTGTGCTGGTGCTTTCGCGGAGAGGAGATGAATACAGATACCTGAAGACGTTATACTCAATAGTAATCTGGGTCTCTAGACACGTGCCTCTCCATAAACTCATGTTTAAGTAAAAAAAAAACAAGTTGCTGTGTTCTGTTGAGAGTGGCTGCACGTCACCCCCTCTGTCGACTGCCTGTGCTCTGCTCCGCCCCGCATGACGCAGCAAATTTTAATCAATGTGCAGCAGCCCACTACTCCGCCAGCGCTCTGCTCCGAAACGTCTGTTCAGGTCCGTCGGCCTCCACCAAAAATATGGATCACCTCTACTTTCTAGTCCGCTCCAGTCCGCCCCATTCCGTTTGGAGGAAGTTGCAAAGCTGAAACATCCAGTCAAAACCATGGGAGCCGCCATGTCTGCTCGTTTCTGCCTAGAGCTTCCGGTTACCACGGTTACAGGATATTTTCCACTGAGGACATACGCAAATCAACAACACGCATAGGAAGAGCTCCCAAACTCGAAACTGAAAAGTGGACATTGTTAAACCCAAAATGCGGTCTTGGACATTTTGTGCCGTACGTTGTTGCAGCAGCTTGTGAAAACAATTAAATATGAACCTTGTAAACTGAGCGAACTCACCGTAGGACGGCAGCCACGCAGCTACGTGACCGACCACCGGGTGCAGCCGCTGCCTCAAACTCTCCATTCTCCTTAACTTAAAAAAATAAATAAATATATAAAAAAAAGAAAAAGAAATATATATATATCTATATCTATATATAGATATAGATATATACTGTAACCACCACTCAAGTCTTCTGACACGTATCATCCAGAGTCTGGCTCGGTGTTGGACATTTGTCTTCGTGGACACCAAACTGCTGTGTGTGTGTCGCTATCAACACACAGCCGACTGTGTCACTATGTAAGTCTATGGCGTTCCTGTTTATCACCATAGGACTCAACAAAGTACAAAAATATATTGCTAGTTGTAACATCAGGTAATTTCATCATATCATCCTCCCAGTTCAGTGTCGTAGCAGGTGAGGAAGTAATAAAACATGTTCTTTTAGAAGAAATAAATGAGAATGTTACCATTTTAGAGACATCACTATTCAGTGGAAATGAATGCAGATATTATCGAACAGAAGCGCTTGGCAGAAGTTAATTGACTGCAGAAGTAAAACGGAAACGTCCGTGAAACTTGTCTATAAAGTTGTTTTTTTTTACATCCACCACAGAAGAAATTGATTGCTGTGTATAAAACTTACTGGGCATATTGTAGCATCTCAATAAAAATGGTTTCATGAAATAATATTGCATCTTGTGTGACTTGAAAATGGGCAAAGTGTGTAGTTAAATGTGTCGTATACATACTCCCTACAAAGTAGGCCGCCATACGTCAGATCCTGTCAATTGACGGCAAACGTATCAAAAACCTGGCATGTACGACACAATGTCTCCTTCGAAGTTGCAATGAATGAAAAGTTTGTTGTTGCCGCTGTTTATCTACATGTACTGCGTGAAGTTGGAAATCTCTCTACTCTGCCTGCTTTGTGACTGAACAGAGAGGGTGCTGGTGGAGTCAGGTGGAACATGTGTGCAAGGGTTTTTGCAGCCCGCCGGAAAAGACGGACTGGAGCGGATCGGGGCGGAGCGAAGACAGTGGACAGTGTCGGGCTTGAAGAGGCTCATGTTGAGCCTTTGCAGACCTAGACGGGGCATACGGCGGTGACGGGGTCACCAACCTTACACAGATGCAGTACGATTATGAATCCACTTTAAGAAGAAAACAGCATCGTAGCTCGAGCAACAAGGTTACCTGAATTACTTCTTTCACCCATGACCCGAATTCAGTTAATAGTTAACACTAAAGATATATTACTCTAGTTCTGCACATTGGATTGGCCTTCATCTGACCGGAGCGGTACAGAAACACTGATGATGATGATAATGGACAGTCATTGCAAACCCGAGTCAATGTGCGCAGCCGAACGTGCGCAAACGGGAAGAATTATGAACTGGAATCATCACAAACATCAGTTTTCCCTCAGAGATAAAAGACACGAACATGATGAGAAAAGCTGATTAGAAACTACGTGTTTCTTCATGGTGGCTGGAGGCTGTAATAATTACGTAGACCTGAAGCTCCTCTCCTGAGGAGGAGACAAAGCCTTGACATCCATCAGTCTGAGAGCCCATGTTTTTTCTGTTAGTAATTTACTCTGAAAAGTTTCCATTTAATTTATTAGTCAGATCTAATATTCACTTTTATCAGGAATAATTCAACATAAAGATTAATTTAAAGTTACGTCAAATGGAACATTTAAAAGTAAGAGAATTACTTTTCCAAGTAATCAGTTATTTTTTATAAAGCTGTAACTCTTACTAATGCCATTAGTTTTTTGGAGAAGTAATTCGTAACGATAATTAGCTACTTTTTTAAAGTAATGCTCCCAACCCTGGTCATAACCATTATGGGTAGGCGGAGGATTGTGAGGCAGGTATTTCACTCTGGAAAGATTTTGTTGTCCTCATGGAAGCCTGAATTTGTGGGCGTTGTGCAAATCCCATCGAAGGCACTGCTGAGGCTCCAGAGGTAAACTCCAACACATTCTCAGAAACACAAGAAAGTGATGAAAACAACGTATGGCATATGCACAACTCAGAGAAGCAAGTCAAGCCTCTTAGAACATTTTACTATGCGTCGAATACAACTGGTTTCTGTACAATGACAAAGAATGAACGGCAAAGACTATAATAAATATGAAGAGTACAATCTGGACATTGTTCCACTTGCATTTTAAAATTTAGAATAAATCTCAGCAGCTCTTCATAGTAGTTATTTCATTATATCTAAACAGCTAACAATCTATGATGCCTTTCACCCATTGATTGAGGTGGAGTACACTGCCTGAGGTTTAAAAGAAATGTTCATCTTTCACATAAATATGAAAATGTAGAACTGTGTTAGAATTCAAACTGGTAAAAGTTACTATCAACTTTCAAAGAAAAAAAAATGCCAATGTTCATCCAATTTGACAAATTTGCATCTAGCAGTAGAGATATAAAACATGTTTGGACTACTGTATAAGTGCCATTCAGAAGTACACACATACAGTGTGTTTAAAGCAATATCAACCTCATAGTACGCTCCACAATGAAATGGACGTGAACTTGTTTGCCAAGGAACTATTTTTAAGAATTATCCTCAAAGACAGCATCTTCAATGACCTATCTACACATGATGTCTGACCTAGTTATGTGCAATTTCTAATGTTTTAGCTATATTGCTGTTTTGGTATACATTTATTATTGGTTATGTTTTAATTTATTCTGTTTGGTAGTTGTTACTTGGGCGCAATTTGGATATTTCAATCACACACTGTAAAGCTGTTATGCATGAAAAGTGCTATATAAATAAAATTTGATCGATTGATTGATTGATATAGAATTTGTGGCAAATATCAACATGAAATCATCAATTGGTCATGGTTGCCTCCACCCTGCCCCTTTGGCGTCCTCTGCTGTCCTGTCTTCCCTCTTTCTCCACAGCTGTTCTGATGGCTCAACAGGAATGCTGCACAGCTGCTGCTCATCATTCCATCAGCCTGTCCAGTTAAAAGCCTGGTTTCTGCAGTCATTCATCGCCAGTCTGATGACGACTCTTTCAGTGGTTTTGAGCCCATTTCTGTTTGTATGTTCTTTTTTTTTTTTTTGCCAGAACCTTCATTATCTTTTTATCTTCTGTCTTCGAGATCCTGTTGCCTGAACTGAATAAACTGAAGAGCTCCCCTCCTGGATGAATTTTTGAACTTGAGAACAATAAACTTGTCTTTTTACTTGCAAGTCAGCTTTTGAAACCCTTTTCCTGCACAGTCATGACACAATCAAGTACTTTCTTGGTAAAATATTACAAAAACGTATGAACAAATTTAAAGGAACTGTTTTACCCATTGTACACATGAGCAGACTTCACAATTTTGTTACTTCAACTATGACATCAGCATTTTTGTCCTCCCCACAGGACAACAAAATAACCACAAGTCATTATAGTTATGAAGTACATGCACTAGGGGGTTACGGTAGCCATGTTTTCATTGTGTTGGTTTGTCTGTTTTCCAAAGAACTAAAAGCTATGAATGGATCTTCCTGAAATTTTCAGAGAAGGTGTGTCTTATCATAGGTAACAAATAGTTACAATTTGGTGCTGATCCGGATCATCGTCTGGATACAAGAATTTTTATTTTTAATGATTAGCGAGGAGTGTAACCTCATCTATGTCTTCATACTCGTCTGTGTCCTAATATGTGATGATAAAATGATGTGGGTACATCAAATACACAAACTGTCAGGGGTGGGGGGTGTACGCAGTGGTGCCCATGCCAATAAATGCCACATGTGTTATATTTACATTATCTGTGAGATTTCGCATCAGGTGGTGCTTCAGATTACGGGTAAATGGGCTGCCTGGCGGAGGGCTGGTGAGTGCTTTTCTAGTTGTAAATGCAATAAATTGTTTACCTTTGATATCAATTAACCAGCTGCGCCAAAAACATATAGTCAGGTTGTTTCTGGCTCTCCTGTTGCTGCCCTGCACAGAGAAGTCCACTTCAAACAGAGTGCATAGGTCCTTCCCTGAAGTGGCTTCTCCTCACTGACGAACATGTTGTAGAACGCAGCTGGATTCTTTCTCATCTCTCCCATTAGGCCAAGTTTTCTTAAGCCATCAACAAACCTGGAAAACATGTTACATTATGTTAGAGATGCTCTGATCCGATACCGGCTCCAGTGTTGACTAATTATTTGGATGGGATATGGGATGAATTAGGCCCATCAGTATTCCAGTCCAGTCTTTTTTTTTAATCAATAATCATAAACGGTAAAACGGTTACACCTGTCCTGTCACTTTAATTCTATGTTTACGTTGTTTATGTCACCACATAGTAGAGCACTGTTATGTATTTTTACTGCTAATGTACCCTTTGTTAATAAATAATATTTTGTCTGTGTTAATTTGTTATCTTTTGTTGCCCTGGACTTACTGGTCCAGGGCACTCTGCATCCTTCCATTGACAAAGAAGTCTGCAGGAGACTGTACAAGGGAGTCCTTCTCCTCCAGGCTGGTCACTTGTCTCAAGGCACCTAGAATGCTGAGACTGTCTGCTGCCTCTGCAACAGCACTATTCACCTCTTGAACCAGTTGCTTCTTGTATCTAAAGATGAAGTTGCACATCAAAAAGTGATTAAAACATTGTATAGGGGTTCCTAAAAGCTAAAACTGGCTTATAAGGATATCCCTTCCCCCTATACAATGTCGATAGTTATGTGCTATAAACAGAACGGGTGGATAAAGAATGATAGAAAGTTAAAAGAAAGCAACGTAAGAGCTGCATCACAACAGACTGCACATTTAATATTTAACATCCTTAATATCCTGCTTACTTTGAATAGCTGTTCCCTGAAAGTATGGTCACCAACTTCATTAACCATGGTGGGGAGTGCTGGTAGCCCAGTTGACGAGGAGATAAAAAAAATTCATGAGATATACTATATCAGACGTAAGAAATAACTAAGGGAGAAAGATTTTATAGACGGGCCTGCAGCCAGTGTGCCAACTTCCCCCCTCCTCCTCCTCGCCCACTGCTTCCAACTGTAAAGTGACTGAGGAAACAACGGGTAAAATTGTAACCTACAACTTTCTTCATTTTGCGCAAAATCTGTCCCCCTCCCTCTCTGACACAATGCCAGACATGCTGGCTGTGCCAAGAATGGAGGCAACTTTGGTGTGAAGTGGCATGGGTTCGTCTGTGGTCCAGCCGCCACCTGTGTAAAAATAACACATAGTCAAGTCAAAGGAGTGCTGAGAACATCACAGAAAATGAACCTTGCAGCATGATTAAGTGTTACACTTTTCATTCATTAAACTACCCTGCAGCTGTTGTGAAGTTAGATTTAACATTTTCATGTATATTTAGGATATTTAACATTTAATTTTAAACGTAACCATATGTTTTCACGAAGCCACTTTTTTCTTTGCTTCCACCTTTAGATGGGACCACTTTTTTATTTCTGGTACGCTGCGCTCTGTGCCAGCTGCGCTGACTGCCTTGGCCACGGCGTGCCATTCAGTGGCTTTTCTTTTGTTTGTTTTTCCACTTGAATGGCCGCCAAATAAAATTTCTCGTCTCACTCCTACCTCATCAACAAGCACCTCGATCTCGGTCACTGAAAATTTCCTCTTTCGTCTGGTTGATGCCATGATTGAGCGTGGAATGCGGGGGATCCATCATACTTATTTATATTCATGAGGTTATTTGCATGACCATACATGGTTAATTGTGGGTGTGGAGAGGGGAGGGTCATAAATCAAATCCTGCCGCGCAACTTTCCAGCTGGACTGTGATTTATAAAGGGAAAGTGCATGCAGGTGTGCGTAGGCATGGTTTTATAAATAAGATTTTTTTTTTTTGGCATACCTACTTTTCAGCTTTTCTGTGCATTTAAACTTTTAGTATGGATCCTATGCCTGGTTTTATAAATGAGGCCCCAGGTCTTCTCCCACAACCATCACAGGCCCTACTTTATTGCTGTGGAGGTTTCGGGCTTGTTCCACTTTGACTCTCTGCAACAACCCGGCGGGAAGATACAGATTCTGGTCCTGGCGTCCTGCATCCACCGCTGACAGAACCTGGTCCTGATTGGTTTCACCTCTCACTGACGCAAGCTCCGATTTTCTGACGGGACTTCCATGTGATGTTTCCAGTAATAAATCCATTTTGGTGTTTTTAACAGGCTACAAGATTATTTTAAACAGCCGGTGTTTCATACTGCAATAAACTGATGTTCACAAAACCTGGACAGGCCGATATCTGACTGCTGCTACAAAGCAACACAAACATGTTGTAGCCACTAGTTATTCTACTCAGATGATTATGAAGCATAAACGTAGGTTGTGCCAACACACGGGCAAAAATGTCACAAATCCCCTTCATAATTTGGATTAGTTTTATTCAAAGACACTGGACTTATTGTGTATCCATTCCTTTCCTCATGCCACTTTTTCAATCCCTCATATTATCCACGACCACTCAAGCCCTCAAAATTAATAATAGTTATGATTAACAAAATAATAATGATGATAATATTAATAATAACAGTACATTGCATTTGTATGTGCCTTTCAGACCATCAACGCATAATAATAAACAATGAGAATGAATAAAAATAATAAAAGGAAGTAAGAATCCAGCGTAGATGTGAACTTAATGAACCAGCTCCTGTGAGAAGGACGGAATTGGTGGGGAGGTTGAAGCCATGTTTGCGCATTTCTACACCCATATACAGTTATGTGAAGTGCTTGCGCCCTCCTGATTTCTTATATTTTTGCATGTTTGTCATGCTTATGTTTCAGATCATCAAACAAATTTAAATGTGAGACAAAGATAACACAAGTAAACACAAAATGCAGTTTTTAAATGAAAATTTTATTTTGTAAGGGAGGGGAAGAAATCCAAACCTACATGGCCCTGTGTGAAAAAGTGATTGCCCCTTAAACCTAGGCCACTAAAGTCTTAATTGTTTTTTCTTTTGCCATTCAGAGGTGGGCTTGCTGGTGTGTTCTGGATCATTGTTCTGCTGCAGAACCCAAGTGCACTTTATCCCCAGTTTATCAGAACCCAAGTCCGCTTCAGCTTGAGGTCACCAACAGATGGCCGGACATTCTCCTTCAGGATTTTTTGGTAGAAGCAGAATTCATGGTTCCATTTACCACATTTACTTTCAGGTCCTGAAGCAGCAAAACAGCCCCAGACCATCACACTACCACCACCATGTTTTACTGTTGGTATGATGTTTCTTTTCTGAAATGCCGTGTTACTTTTATGCCAGATGTAATGGGACCTACACCTTCCAAAAAGTTCAACTTTTGTCTCGTCAGTCCACAGAGTATTTTCCCAAAAGTCTTGGCGATCATCAAGATGCTTTCTGGCTAAACTGAGACGAGCTTTTATGTTCTTTTTGCTCAGCAGTGGTTTTGGTCTTGGAACTCTGCCATGCAGGCCATTTTTGCCCCCCAGTCTTTTTCTGATGGTGGAGTCATGAACACTGACCTTAATTGAGGCAAGTGAGGCCTGCAGTTCTTGGATGTTGTTCTGGGGTCTTTTGTGACCTCTTGGATGAGTCGTCGCTGTGCTCTTGGGGTCATTTTGGTCGGCCGGCCACTCCTGGGAAGGTTCACCACTGTTCAATGTTTTCACCATTTGTGGATAATGGTTCTCACTGTGGTTCTCTGGAGTCCCAAAGCTTTAGAAATGGCTTTGGAACCTTTTCCAGACTGATAGATCTCAATGACTTTGTTTCTCATTTTTTCCTGAATTTCTTTGGATTGCAGCATGATGTCGAGCTTTTGAGGATCTTTTGGTTTTAAATTCATCAGGCAGATCCTCTTTAAGTGATATCTTGATTGAGATTAGATCTTCTTGAGATTAATTAGTCATTTCATTGTTGACATAGCCAATATGAATTTTTCTAGTTAAGATTGTCATCAACAATGACATCTAATTTGACTTTCTGAACTTACCTGTAGTACCATCATTAATTTATTTTTTTTATGATTAATTTTTGTACAATTACTGACTATACGGCATTTAGTTTTTTGGAGAGGAAGTGTTAACTCATTAACATCAGACCAGTTACGGATGATGTGAAGTTTGATGTTCGACTTTGTCTAGAAGCTGCTGCTGATTGCACCCATTACAAAAGAACACTGTGTCATCTGCAAATAGAGTAAATTTAAGTAGATTACACTACTCACAAAAAGTTAGGGATATTCGACTTAAGGTTATAATTTCAGGAAAATATAAAGTGTTCATATTTAACCACTGAACAATGTACATGTGCATCTAAAAGTTTAGAGAGAGTCTAATAGGGGATTATCACGCTTCCGCGTTCCGGAAGTTGAAACATCTGAAGCTTCCTCTTCCGGGCCAGGAATGGCTCAATCCAAGTCTCGATGTTGCTGCTTTGTTCCATTGTGTACATCTAATAAACAACGCCAGCCGTACCTAAGTTTTCATGGATTCCCGACTGAAAAGACACTAAGGAAGAAGTGGATGAAAGCGATTTGTCAGAGTGAAGGACCGAAATTTAAAATAAAACAAGGTTGCACGTATGTCTGTAGTCGGCACTTCAATGATGCAGACTACACTACAGCTAGCGTTAGCAAGCTTGCGTTAGCTGACGTTACCAACTTTTCGCTTGTGAAAACATACAAGCGTCTGAAAACTGGGTCTGTACCCTCCCGTTTCCAGTGGAACAACTGGGGACTGCCAAAAAAAGGAGACGCTTTCAGATGCTTGTGTGTTTTCAGCCGCACAAAGTTAGGCACGTCATCGAGCTGGCTAATGCTAGCCTGCCAACACGACTGTGCAGACTGCCGGCTACAAACAAACGTGTGTCGTTTTATTATAAAGTTCGGTCCTTCACCGCGGCGAATTGGTCGTTTTGATCCACTTCTTCCTTAGCATCACTTCAGCCTGGAATGAAAACTTGGCATTGGCGTTTATCCGATTTACAAAGTTTAACAGAGTAGTAGCTGACGGACTACTGTTAGCAGGTTAGCATTAGCCAGCTCGATAACGTGCCTAACTTTGTGCGGCTAAAAACACACAAGCATCTGAAAGCGTCTCCTTTCTTGGCAGTCCCCAGTTGTTCCACTGGAAACGGGGAGGTACAGACCCGATTTTCAGATGTTTGTGTGTTTTAAGACGCACAATGTTAAGCACGTCAGTAAACGCTAGCTGGCTAATGCTAACCTGCTAACAATAGTCCGCCAGCTACTACTCTGTTAAACTTTGTAAATCGGATAAACGCCAATGCCAAGTTTTTATTCCAGACTGAAGTGATGCTAAGGAAGAAGTGGATTAAAACGACCGATTCGCCGCGGTGAAGGACCGAACTTTATAATAAAACGACACACGTTTGTTTGTGGCCGGCAGACTGCGCAGTCGTGTTAGCAGGTTAGCATTGGCCAGCTCGATAACGTGCCTAACTTTGTGCGGCTGAAAACACACAATCATCTGAAAGCGTCTCCTTTCTTGGCAGTCCCCAGTTGTTCCACTGGAAACGGGGAGGTACAGACCCGATTTTCAGATGTTTGTGTGTTTTAAGACGCACAATGTTAAGCACGTCAGTAAACGTTAGCTGGCTAATGCTAGCATGCTGTGAAGTGCCGGTGTTGTGCCCCACCGGGGACAAACAAACGTGTGTTTTATTATAAAGTTCGGCCCTTCACCGCGGCAAATCGATCGCTTTGATCCAGCTTTTGATCCCGTATCACTTCAGTCTAGAATGAAAACTTAAATATGTTTGGAGTTTATCCGATTTAAACAGTATAACAGAGCAGGAACGGCTGTCGTTAACATGGCCCGGGGGGGGGGGCTGGGATCTGGGCCTCTGGGTTGCTGCTGGGGGCCTGGGTCGTGAGCCTTGCGGGCTTCCTCCTCCTTGCAGAGACGAGGCTGCATCTGCATGACTGTATCACCACGGAGCACCCTTTATTATGCATGTTGACACTGTGACACTGCTTCCCATTGCGATGACTAGGTTGTACCTCTTCTCTACTTCCCATTGCGCTGACTAGGTTGTACCTCTTCTCTGCGTAGTTCTGCGTGTGTTTGTATGATCTGAGGATATTTAAGCCACCTGCAGGTCCTCCTGTAGGGGATTGCTTGTTTTGTTTTCCAACAGAGACCTTGGTTGTTTAGGGATCGCGGTACAGATGTACCAGTGAACTGTGTAAGTGGATTCATGTTTTCTCTCCTCTCTCTCTTCCTCTTCCTTACTCCTTTCTCTCTGTTTCACTTTCTATCATTACCTCTGTTAACTTTCATTTCTCCCTTGTCAGGCCCAGCAGTATGAAATGGAATGGTGTAATAGACAAATGTTTAAATAAAAAAATAAAATGAATAAACATGATATCAAGTGGAGCCTTATGTTCATAAAGCTCCGCTTGGTAAAGCAAAACTGTTCAACAGAATAAAGCAATCAGATTTCCATTCTGCTTGCTTCGATGCTGGACAGGACAAGTTAAAAAAAAAAAAAAAAACATGGCCCGGAAGAGGAAGTGCCAAATGTTTCAACTTCCGGAAACCGGAACGCGGAAGCGTGATAACCCCCTACTGTTCAACACACAGACGTCATCACAAATGCGTTTGTCTTCTTCCTCCGTCGTCACAAAACCCACTCATACATTTGCCGACTGCCGCCACAAATTGCTTTCAACGTGAGTCCGCAATGCCGGTAACCTCCATGTTTGTTTGCATTGGTTTCCATGACCACCGTTATGTGCGTGATGTCATTCATGTTTAACTGAGCATGCGTGTCACTTCAGAAGCATGAGCTGTTCATATTGCAGTCGGCGACAGGCCACATTTAGAAATGTAATGTGAACAGCCACACAAAAAGATCGGATCTGACAAAAAAATTGGAAATTGGAATTGAGCATTAAGACCTGCAGTGTGAACGTAGCCATAGACTCACAAAGACCAGAAAAGTGGACCACATCAGTCCAGTTCTCAGGTCTTTACACTGGCTGCCGGTCCATCAGAGAATAGACTTTAAAGTTCTGCTGCTGGTCTATAAAGCTCTGAATGGTTTTGGTCCAAAATACATCAGTGACCTCTTGACCCAGTATGAACCTACTAGACCCCTCAGGTCATCTGGATCCGGCCTTTTATCAGTTCCCAGAGTCAGAACCAGACATGGAGAAGCTGCGTTCAGCTTCTATGCTCCACATGTCTGAAACAAACTCCCAGAATGTTTCAGATCAGCTGAAACACTTAGTTTATTTAAATCCAGGTTGAAGACCCACCTGTTCTCAGCTGCATTTACGTAGATTTTATTCAAAAGTTAAAATCCGCACGTCTCTGTATTCTCTCTTTTTAATCTTAAATGCTTTTAATTCTGAATCATGCTTCTAATTGTTTTTTTCTCTCCCTTTTGCTTATAATGTTTTATGTAAAGCACTTTGAATTGTTCTGTACATGAAATGTGCTATACAAATAAACTTGCCTTGCCTTGCCTAGACTGCCCGTCGCGATGACGTCATTTAGCGACTTCTGGCGACTTTTTGGCCAGCCAATAGCGACTACTCTTCCTGAGGAGTTGGCAACAGTGACTCTGCTGGTATTTGATGTGTTATTTCGCTAATAATCTTGATTTGGGAGAGTTTTAACAGTTGATCCCAGTGGTAAACATTTTTTCCGTTGCCATGGATACATACAGCTAGATATATGAAGAAAAATCTTGTGAGTTGCACAGCCTTCAAATCAGCATTAAAAAATCCTACAAGAAAACCCTAATCTGACAGGTAATGTTGACTAAAAAGACAGTTAAATATCCCAAAAAAAACCACCTCAAAAGCTGAGAGAGAACTATTACAAACTGCTGCCGCCTAGCGGCGCATTCCAGATTTTTTTTTTTTAGTGAATGACTCAGATCTAAATTTGGAGGACTGTGGCTTGACTTGCTAAATAAAAGTCCTGACCACAGAACAGCCTTTTGATGCTTGGGAATGAAGTTGGGACACTCATCAACAGAGATGGGAATTATGGAGTCAACAAGTCTTTTCCATGTCATGTATTTGTTCTGCCCAGCCACTGACCCAGGTGAGTCCAATCAGCAGTTTAATTCATTGGCCTGATTGGACTCACCTGGTTCAGTGGCTAACCTGGTTGAGAGCTTGCGCAGCTATGTGGCAGAGTGAAAAAATTGATAGTGATGCTCTTAAAAATTGCAGGATAGTAGCTCTCCAGGACTGGACTTGGGCACCCCTGACGTAGACGACATGTGAAGCTTCGTCGGCGGAGCGAAGCCAGGATTTGCTGACAAAGCTGTTCTGGTTTCGGTGTGCAATTCTATAATGAGCAGTGAAACGCAACGGAAATTCAAGAATTTTAAGCTATCTACACATCTATTTGACTTTGACTTTCAGATTATTGTTCAGGGACCATGTTTATCAAGCGTCTAATGCCCCTTTTACGCCATCACTTTTCTGCTCACCTCACCTCCGTTAGTGGGCTTTTCTACTCGGGGTTTTATGAGCTGAGGTGATATTTTCTGTACCTGCTCTGGTGAGGTTCTGAGGGTGCTGAGGTGATCTATGTCTGACGTCATCTCACTGCATGCCGCCTACTGGCAAAGCCAATCAAACGTCAGGATCAGAGTGACATCATAAAGAGAGCAACAGTTCACACTCCCTACCAGTAGGTGGCAGTAACACACCTCAAAAACAGCAACAGAGAAAAAAGATGAGGACAAAGATGATGACAGGCACAGATGAAGTTGCTTCTTACCATAGTTTAGAAAGAGTTTGGATAGCTCAGTGAGTAAAGCATCTGCTATTTAACCTGAGAGAAAAAAAAGAATATACAGTACATATATATATATATATATATATATATATATATATATATATATATATATATATATATATATATATATATATATATATATATATATATATATATATATATATATATATATATATATATATATACACATATGTATATTCTTTTTCTCTCTCTCTCTCTCTCTCTCTACGATGTTGTTGAGAAGATAGACAGATATGAGCTTGAGGGGGAGTGATTTCAGATTCTCAACAAAATCGTGGAGAGAAAAAAAAGAACATTATTCACCTGAACAGGAACTTGAACCCGGGACCCTCATTCTTAATTTTTTTCCCCCTTTTTTTTTTAAAGACAAATTGTTTTAACTGTTCGGACTTTGACAGTTTCAGCTATCACTTCTGCCTTCATCAAAGTTGTCGTACTTCTTGGTGTGACGTGTCTTATAGACAGCTGACCGGGAATTCTGACGAGACGTGTCATGAGAACAGCTGATCCAGCGAACACCATGAACAGGGACGAGCTCCAGGATCTCTTTCTGCTGGAGTTTGACAGAAGACATTTCCTCCGTGAAAAACTACTGATCTCTTGATGTAGTCTCCTTCAGCTGTTAGTTGTTTCTTTGGGCTCTACGCTGTCGCTTATCAGTGCTGCTGTTACGTCAATCAGCTGTTTGTTCGGCAACGTCTTTTAGACCATAAAATGTTCGGCTGGCATATATTGTGACAAATGCCAACGTTTAACCCCGGCTGCGGCTTTGAAAGCTACTATACCCACGTAAACCTACAGTTCTGTACCAACGGCTGGTGTTTGTTAGCTGTTTGTGTCGAAATCAAAGACAACAGGAGCGCTCGTTATTCAAGTCCATCTTTAGCAACGTCTCTCACAATGCATCAACTGACAGTTAGAATGTTGCCACTCTGCGGCTACAACTGGACCGTACCATTGGACAGGGGTGAGCCCCGTAACATTAGCGGGGTCTATCGTTATCCTTTCTATAGAAACGAGCAACACTGTCTAATAAAACCAAAAGTAAAAAGTTAGCTTTAGGCTAATTTAGGCAGTAGAGTTTACTTACTTTTCAAGAAGAAACGTGGCAAAGTCAGCGTTCCTTTTAAAATCCTTCTCCTTCATGAGCTCTTTCCACCTGGGGAAAGCTTGACCAATGTTTATCCTCGTTTTTTGGAGTCTCCAGTCTCGTTGTCTTTTAACTTCTTTTTTCGCTTTCTTGGAGATGCTGAAACGGCTTCTTGTGCTGCTGTTGCGTATATATGGTTGTGCATTGTGCTTCAGGAATGTGAATTTTCAGTTGTTGGGCTATCTTCTTGTCTTCTCAGCCACCTCTCAATCCAACCGAGCTGGCAGGAAGCGGAAACGCATAACCGGTGGTCCTTCTTCTTCTTCTTTTGAAGTTTTCCGTGGGGCCGTAGTTGTTGCGCGTTACTACTATTTTATCCCTTGTCGGCATCTGTAGTTTCAAGATGGTAGAATGTCATGGCGCCTTACATACGACCGACCCGCCTTATGTATAAAAAAATATAAATTTCTTTGCTTATAAAAATGTATTTGATTATTAGTGGAGGTGATAATATGCCAATGATGACACACATTTAAATGCATTAATCAATTTCAGCAAGTAAAACAAGGAAATTGTTACACATTGTCCCTTTAAAAAAGTAGTTGTATCATTGGCTTAATAATATAAACAACAGGGTCTATCTGCCTTCACATTGACATCAACCCCCCCCCCCACAATGACCCTCTAAAACGTTTCCAGGTTAAACTTTCCCTAAACTTTTGAATGCACATGTACTGTTAACTGTTCAACATTGTTCTCCAAAAAGGTAATTAAACACACACACTTTATATACTGTCATCCTCAAAATTTACCTTGAAAATATGATTATTACCTTGAAAAAATGATTCATTAAGGTCCTCTAAAAAAAAACAATAAATACATGTTTTCACATTTCAGATAATCATTACCCTGTTTAGACGAACATGCCTTTTACATTAATGTGCATATACTGTACAGTCATCCTCAAAATTGTTAATACCCTCCCATTAAATAAGAACAAATATCAGCTGTTGGTAAAATAAGCTGTAATTAAACAAAGTAATACTTAAAAAATATTATGAACATCATGACATTGATTTTTAATTGTGATTGAACAGAAATCTTGAAATAAATAAATGAACAAAACAAGTAAAAAAGCATGATGTGGTTCCTGAACTAAAACTTTGTTGAGCAACATTTTGAGACAATCACTGCAATCAGGTGTTTTCTGTAACGTCCAATCAGACGTCTGCACCTGTTGACAGGTATGTTGGTCCATGTTCATGATCCAAGTTATCCATGTCCATGTTATATGTTTGGGACAATTTTGTTTTTTATTACTATAATTCCATTAAACTGAAATTCAATAAAACAACATTTTGTTTCACAAAATTTAATTTAGTAATTATTTTTTTCTTTTAGTTTGTTATTTTAATAATATTGTCAATTTAGCATTTTCTTTCATTGGAGGGTATGAATAATTTTGAGGACTGTATTTACCTGTAAAGTTGATAGTGTCCTTATTCTACTCACAAAATATATTTTTTCATAGGCCTAATCGGTAGCACTTTACATTATGGCACGGTAATAATGAAATGAAAATGAAAAATAATAACGTGGTAATAGTGGGGTAACAAGATGGTAATACATGTAATTACCAGAGTAATAACCTAGGTTATTTCCTGGTAATTACATTGGGCATATCATGGTAACAATATGCACTATTATTGACATTACAATGTAATAAGGGACCTTAAACATGTAACAATGAGAGAAGAAATTCTTTAAAGGGGAAACTATTTGGTAGTTGTATGGTAATATTCAAGTAATTACATGGTAATTTACAAGAAATTTCTAGAAAAAAAAGGTAGAGAAAGATTTATTACATTGACAACTATGTCATAATAACCCAGAAATAACTGAGCTATTTCTATGTAATAACCATGAAACAGGGCGCCAAACAATTAAATATTTCTTTTTTATTTCAAGGTAATTATACATGAAATCACACAACATTAAAAACAATAACTTGGAAACATCTTATGTAATTTCTATGTAATAATCATGAAACAGGGCTGTAAAATGACCTATATCATGTTTCGATGTTATTCTATGGTAATAACACATTAAACCATACCTCCACATATATGAATAACCTGGCAACATGCCAGGTAGTTTCTCTGTAATAACCATGAAACAGGGCTGTAAAATGACCTATATCATGTTTCAATGTTATTCTATGGTAATAACATATCAAACCACACATCAGCAAGTAATACAAAAACCTAGAAACATCAGAGTAGTTTCTGTGTAATAACCATGAAACAGGGCTGTAAAATGACCTATATCATGTTTCAATGTTATTCAATGGTAATAACACATTAAACCATACCTCCACATATATGAATAACCTGGAAACATGACAGGTAGTTTCTGTGTAATAACCATGAAACAGGGCTGTAAAATGACCTATATCGTGTTTTGATGTTATTCTATGGTAATAACACATTAAACCATACCTCCACATATATGAATAACCTTGAAACATGCCAAGTAGTTTCTATGTAATAACCATGAAACAGGGCTGTAAAATCACCTATATCATGTTTCGATGTTATTCTATGGTAATAACATATTAAACCATACCTCCACATATATGAATAACCTGGCAACATGCCAGGTAGTTTCTGTGTAATAACCATGAAACAGGGCTGTAAAATGACCTATATCATGTTTCAATGTTATTCTATGGTAATAACACATTAAACCATACTTCCACATATATGAATAACCTGGAAACATGCCAGGTAGTTTCTATGTAATAACCATGAAACAGGGCTGTAAAATGACCTATATCATGTTTCGATGTTATTCTATGGTAATAACACATTAAACCATACCTCCACATATATGAATAACCTGGCAACATGCCAGGTAGTTTCTATGTAATAACCATGAAACAGGGCTGTAAAATGACTTATATCATGTTTCTATGTTATTCTATGGTAATGACACATTAAACCATACCTCCACATATTTGAATAACCTGGCCACATGCCAGGTAGTTTCTATGTAATAACCATTAAACAGGGCTGTAAAATGACCTATATCATGTTTCAATGTGATTCTATGGTAATAACATATCAAACCACACATCAGCATGTAATACAATAACCTAGAAACATCAGAGTAGTTTCTGTGTAATAACCATGAAACAGGGCTGTAAAATGACCTATGGATCACCGCGAGCATCCGGGAATTTTCGCCAAATTCGTCACATCCGGTTAGGTAACAGGTGAAAACATGGCTTCGTTGCATAGGGGAGCCACTGAATTACCTGCTTCATTACTCGTCAATCTTCGTTTATTCTACTTTGGAAATACCGAGAAGTCCCGCTGTGTATGGCTGCCATAAACATATCTATCACACGGACAAGAGAATATGTTTGTTCCAGTTCCCAAAACAACAGAAAAAGTCCCGAACAACATGCTAAGTGGCTAGCTGCTATCAAGCCCATAAATGCTGACAGTTCACGCTGGAAACCATGGAAACATCTAACAATATGTTTGGATCACTTTGTGACTGATAAAAAAAAGCATATAATGTGGTCTTACTTTTTAAACCCTGTAGTTGTTTTTGTACAGATGATAGAAAACACCATTAAATCAGTGGATGTACAGAATCACAGCGCCGCCCGCTGTTCCCGTCTCCTCAGGACTGTTAACGATTACGTTCATCCAGATTACTGCCATCAATGTTCCCACATAAGAATAAAAGCATAAAAAGCGGCAGAAAAGCATTTGCAGCATTATAAACATGAACAGTCATAACCAGTTACATACAGATGAGACTGCCGGTAATTTATAGCTTTATCAATGAGAGGAAACTCCTGAGAAGTACATCAAAGAAATACCACCATTTCTTAAAAATCCGGGGAAAATTAATATTCTATAAAAAATAAATGGCTTGAACACGGGGCTTACCTGATGAAACCAAATACATCATGAGATCGGGAAACTGATCATCAGGCTGTTATGTACAGGTAGGTTCGTCTAACCAGGCTGTAGTAGCAGAAGATGGCATCACTTAGTCCAACAGATACTAGTTTAGCTTCGTATCTTCTTCTAGCGTCGGCAGTAAGACTTTCAGTATAACTGGACGTCATTTCTATAATATTTCAAAGACAGACCGGCGGAGAAAAAAAATTAAAAAGGGTGCAAAAGCAGTTTTTGAGGCTCATAGTCCATCAGACGCCGTTCAAATACGAAGCATGTTTTCACCGGGACCAGCTTCGTGGTCACGTGAATTCCGGGTTGTGACGTAGGCTCGCGCTGATCCATATCATGTTTCAATGTTATTCTATGGTAATAACATATCAAACCACACATCAGCATGTAATACAGTAACCTAGAAACATCGGAGTAGTTTCTGTGTAATAACCATGAAACAGGGCTGTAAAATGACCTATATCACGTTTCAATGTTATTCTATGGTAATAACACATTAAACCATACCTCCACATATATGAATAACCTCGAAACATGCCAGGTAGTTTCTATGTAATAACCATGAAACAGGGCTGTAAAATGACCTATATCATGTTTCTATGTTATTCTATGGTAATAACATATCAAACCACACATCAGCATGTAATACAACAACCTAGAAACATCAAAGTAGTTTCTGTGTAATAACCATGAAACAGGGCTGTAAAATGACCTATATCATGTTTCAATGTTATTCTATGGTATTAACATATTAAACCATACCTCCACATATATGAATAACCTGGCAACATGCCAGGTAGTTTCTATGTAATAACCATGAAACAGGGCTGTAAAATCACCTATATCATGTTTCAATGTTATTCTATGGAAATAACATTAAACCACACGTTAGCATGTAAAACAATAACCTGGAAACATCAAAGTCGTTTCTATTTAATAACAGTGAAAATGGGCTGTAAAAATGATAAATTAGATTTTTCTATGTTATTCTATACACTAAACCACACATCCGCATCTAGAATAACCTGTCTCACAATTGTTATGTGGAAATACTGTACTTCACAGTGTAAATCAAAACTCAACACTTCAATGTATTAAATGGAATCACTTAGTAGATTCTTTGTTATAAGGAATTTTCAATATGCTGTAGATGTCATGTACTTGAATGAACAATAAACTTTGAAGATTCACCTGATAATGTGTATAATAATGTTGTCTCAAGCTGTTGTTGGGCCTTCAATAATCATTGAGAATGGTACTTGCAGTCTTATATATTTCTGTCTCAGGGACAATCCTTTATCATTTTGTCTGCAAGCAAATTCAAACTTCTAGTCCAAAGACCCAGCATCTTCTTGTCTGAGTAGCACCAAGTTCTCCCCCAACAAACTACAATAGAAACAAGGAGAAAACAAGGATTAAATTAGAGGCACCTATTTGAGCACCAACTTTGCAGTGATCAAGATGAGTTTACAAATGGACAATGTTTGTTCAAGTATAGCTCAAATCCCAAACTCGTACAGTTAATGGATGTACACTATGCAAATTAAAAAAAAAAAAATTGCTAAAATTTATTGTATTAAAAATAAAACATTCTTCATTCCCCAAACACTAATTGAAAAAAATATATATATATATATTTGTGATTGCACCTAATAGTGTGCCACTCACAACCTCCATTTGGATTATCTGGAAGAAGAGTTAGTGTAAACAATAAACAATGATGAAAGAATTATGCCTTTTTCACAGACATTTTTAATTGTCAGTACAGCTTATTTGAGTGTATTGAAAAATGCTTTCTAAAAAAAGTGTTGTTACTATTATTTAAAACCAACATACTCGTACAGGCATTATAAACTCATTTGCAAAATACTAACCAGATAAGGGTGCGGGCAAAGATGATGCACCACTGTCGATCAGTTTTTTCATCTGCCGTCTCAAAAAGTCACACTCTTCTTAAAGAGCCTTGATCTTTTCATTCTGTTGCTCTATTAGTGACGTGGAGCTTGGAGCAATTGATGTTGTTTAACCTAACAAAATAAAAAAATATCATTGTTTTAATGCAGTGTTCAAAAGATGTTATAGGGAATGAGAGGGTCGCGTCATCAGCGGTACATCACATGGTATTTCCGCCATGTTGGCATCTACCATAACATCCGGTGGCATTTTGCACATCTGTGATCCCACTGTGATCAGTTCAAGTCTTTGTTTCAGTGAGAATTTAGACCAAAAGAAATGTCTTTAGTGGCTGTATAATCGGGTACTCAAGAATCTGGCATTATTTAAAAGGGGACAAGAGGACTGGAGTTACTTTTCACCACTTTCCTGCTTGGAGAAAGAGAGGTCACCAAACATCAGACCTAACAACGAATGGCTAGAGCTGTTTGATGGACTATAACATTCAACATTTGGCCTATATCTGAAGCAATAACAGTGTGCTCCCGGCATTAATACTGTGTTCAGCCTACACATACAGAGATACATTTACACGATTGAAATATACTACAAATGTGTAGATATGATATCAGAATTGTAAAACTCTAAATTTTCATATGATCAAGTTTACCTGTGAGCAAACTGTCTAGACCAGGGGTAGGCAACTCCGGTCCTCGAGGGCCGGCGTCCTGCAGGTATTAGGACTTTTCCTGCTGCAACACACCTGACTTCAATCAATGGGTAATTAGCAGACTTGTGCAGCCAAGCTTTGGACATCAGGTGATGTGTTGAAGCAAGGAAGCACTGAAGACCTGCAGGATGCCGGCCCTCGAGGACCGGAGTTGCCTACCCCTGGTCTAGACCTGTGTCATATCTGCATAGCACTTTATATAACTCATCTTGAGTTTAAGACTAGAACCAAAAAGGCTGTTATCATTGTTAAATGACATCATATATTGTGATATTTCACTGTTACCCAACATTGCATCTCTTCAACACTCATGCTGTTGTAGCATTAAAGAGAGGTAACAGTAAACATATTTGGAAGTTTTAGAGTTAAGATCAAAATATTAGCAGCAGTAGAAAGAACAACGTCAGCTAACGCTAATGCAAGCTACCTACAGCTAGCCTCCGAAGCTTAGCTCACCGTACCTGTCGTGTCCAATTTAAAGATTTGCACGTCCTGCACCCTTGGTTTGTAAATAAGACATAGGCTTCCCAGGGTTTTATCATTTTTAATTGATCTGCTGTGTAAGCGCTCGCACCACAGAGCAGGTATGAAAAAAAGACAGACATGTTACCATTGCAGCCTGTAGGAGTTTGTTCTGCTCCATGTTCGTTTTGATTAAATAAGTGTCCGCATTGATGATCATGGCAAATTTCTGGAGATGACGTTCTCTGGCCTCGTTAGTTAGTCTCCCTGTAAATCCTCTTTCCTTTCTGGCATTTCAGCATGTTTTCCTCATCAGTACTCTGTGTCCGAACTCGCTGTGAATGAATGGAAGAAACTAATGTTTACATTGTGGTAGATGCCACCATGATGCTCCTCCCCCATAATGCTTAGCGGCTCTCATTCCCTATTGGACAGGTTAGGACATGGGTGTTCAAATGGTAGCCCGTGGGCCGCGTGTGACCCAGAACCAACTTCCATGTGGTCCAGCATTTCTTTCTGCCAAAATAAATAAATTAAAATTATAAACTTAAAAAAAAGTAACATATTTCTACATTGATTGAAGAAATTCCTACCATGGTATGGACCTTGAATGCAACACTCATTAGCCTGGCAAGCAGCGTGGTTGCCTTGTTGCATCCACTGTCAGAGCTGCAGCAGCTACTGCTTTCAGAATAGCAAATACACATAGTTTCATTTTACAGATGGTTAAACATGCTGCCAGGTTAAAAAGAAAAGATGCAGCCCCTTCGAAGCTGCAGGTAATGCAGACACTGAGTGGTCACAGTTGCTGCCACAGCTGTCAATGTTTGCCACCTACATTAGAGC